>NW_019059788.1:127406-148084 GCF_000696155.1 Zootermopsis nevadensis | reverse complement strand
CTTAAATCTGCGACTTAGCTCACTGTTGTTCTGCTCGGATAAGTTGCTGTTAATAATTAGACACGATGTGCTTCGAGGGTGTCATCACCTGGCCTCTCATTCCCAGAGCACGGGATTACACGTGTAGCAATGCGCCTCTACCGTGCCGGTCACTGCTTGAGACTGCACGATACGCTGTCGTCTGCCGCCCGACCCGGTGATCGATATCCTGGCCGGGTGGAGCCTCGTTGTAACGTTCAGCGTTACAACGTGAACCTCCATTGTCGTGCATTGCCATGCTCCTCCACCGTGCCGGTCACTGCTTGAGACTGTACGATCCTGTCATCTGCTGCCCGCCCTGATGATGAAATGACGACCTAACCATGACCTCAACTTTACATGAATATTACCATTCAGAGACTTACCGTTTTGCAGAAATTTTCATGCACATGAATGACCTTGACCTGTTTGTAATTTCGAAACCCTCTGTTCGTCGCCGTGTCATGAATTTGACCTAACGTAACATAACCTAAAATCTAATATATCCAAAGATAACGCAATGTAACGTAACCTAACCTAACCCAACTCAACCTGACCTGATCTAACCTAACCCAACTTGACATAAAGCAATACAACCATACTTAATCTAACCCTGACTAAACTGTCCTTGAAATTTGCTTGGCGTGGTTTTCTGTAACTTTCGCTTGCCCATGTTATGAACTTACCTTTGAATGAGCTTTACACGACCACAGTTTAATGTTCAAGACTTTCACCTGTCCCAGGGAGACATTCGACATTATTTTACCTGACCTTGAAAATTGAAATGCCTCTATTTAACGCAGTCTTGTCCTGACCTTGGCACGACCATGACCTAAACGTGGTCTCAGATACAGAGCAAATTAAAAAATTACGGAATCTGTTCATGTTTCCTATGAAGAACTGTTTTGATTTCCAGTGTCTCAAATTTTCTGAACGTAACCTGAAGTGTATCAGTGCTTATTATTTTAAAATACAACATTTTTCAGTATCTTTCTGTCGCCACAACAAAGTGATTGATCAGTCGACATCATGAAACAGAAATGAGATACAGATTTATGTAATTACTCTGTTATTTTACTCTCCCCATTAAAATTACACTCACAGAAACTGAAAACTTTAATATTATCCATCACCAACAACAGGACATTATATTTTCAGTGGTGCTAGCGTTGTTTGCACAAATCTGCATTTTTTATTGCTGATGCAAGGGGTTTGTAAATGAATTACATTTATATGACATTTCATGAAAATCACCCAACTGGTTCTTTCTTAGTTTATATATAGCAGTGATCAGTTGTTACCAGAGGTGCGGTCAGATATATGCGATAGGACACGTCATTTATTTTATTCTTGGCAGTATATGTATTTTAAAAGTACGAATACATATCACGGTTGGAACCCTGGACAGAAAAGCATGTTCAAGTAGGACTGCTGTCTTCCGAGTCATTCTTAACTCGTAATCTGTGATCGTTTGCGTGTCTTACAATTATCTATTGGTGCAAAGTATCTGCAGAGGGCAGGCAGTGGGGAGACGGATACAGTAAAGAGGAAGCTGAGGAATTATAATAAAATTAAAAAGATGACATAATTACAAATGTCTAATCCACAACGAAGATATTGTGAAGAATCTGATTCAGATTTAATGTAATGAACATTTGGGTGCCAAAGAAAAAAAAAAATCAGAAAACATTTTGTACTGATTTTGTCATCATACCAAAACAACTACGTACATTCACAACAGAAAATAAGTAACTTGCGGCATCTCTCACTTATAGTGGAGGGAGCAGGGCAGATTCCACAGATAAATACAACCAGTTCTCTTTAGAAGATGTGCTGAGAGACTACACACGTCTTTGTGTAACAAAATGAGAAACGTTTTCTTCTGGTAGACACTTCTCGGAATGAAGATGCTGAAGACGTCTTGCACACACGCGCGCACACACATACTACTATTCTCGATGCACCAACACATACATTCCAAGGCAAGCCAGAACGGCATACTGCAAAAACAAAATTCAAATGAAATTGTCTTGTGAAATATATTGTAGTACTGTAAAAAATTTGTAATCCTATAATCATTATAATAAATTTGTTTCTTTATAGCATTTCAACCAATATTAATCTTCCATCATGGCTCAAGAAACTAGTGAAGTGTTACGTATGGAGTGTCGCGCTGTATGGAGCAGAGACTTGGACACTCAGGAAGAAGGAACAGAAATACCTGGAGAGTTTTGAAATGTGGTGTTGGAGAAGAATAGAGAAGATCAGGTGGACGGATCGAGGGACCAACGAAGAAGTATTGAGGAGAGTCAACGAGCAAAGAAACATTCTGCAGGCGATTACACGAAGGAAAGCCAACTGGCTGGGACATATTATGAGAAGGAAGGGGTTACTGAGTGACATCATCGAAGGCCAGGTTGAAGGAAAGAGAGGACTAGGAAGAAGATTGATACAGCTAACCGACGACCTTAAACAAGGAAAGAAGATGACGTTCCAGGAATTAAAACGAGAAGCCGAGAATAGGGACAACTGGAGAGCTCTTTTTGGGCAGAGCAATGGACCTGTCGTCAGACAGAACACTAAATAATAATAACATGGCTCAAATATCAGCTTGATTCAATTTAAAATTGAGGGTCTAAATTTTCCTGGTGATTTGTTGAAATATCACAATTCTATTTAAGGCTGATGACACTAATATATATCACTACCTCAGCATGATGTACTAAACTCTTAACTTGTAACCATACGTAAAATAAATGATTAAACCAAGATCACCTCTCCATTCCTAACACCAGTAAACACTTACAACAGCAAAGTATAAAAGTATTTTTCTTTATCAATATATCAGTTCCTTTTATAAAAAAAAAGATACATCAAGCCTACTGTTGCGCATTGTACATTATCGTGTGGTTTTCGACTTACTTTAAATTTGGGGTATTCATTCATGTAGATGGTGACCATACCAACATAAGGTAGGAACCCTCTTGCACGTCCCACGACATCCTTCTTGGTGAGCCACAGCTGTCCAGGGGCATACAGTCCCCGATCATCAACACTGTTGTTGTCGCCCTTGGTCAGGAACTTTACTGCTCCGGTCTCCCTGGAAGAGGTATTCATAATTTTAAATGAAAATATGGGTTTCTCTATACAGTCTGAGCTATTGACGACACATGCTGACGAGTTAGCACCTTGTAAATCACATATCTGGATCATGATAATGTAACTGCACGGCAGCGTTCAGAACACAATTCTGTGGTTGCATCAGTCAAATAATATGAGGGTTACATGCAGCATAATTAAACTTACTTTTCATGGAGTTTGAGGACTCGATGTACAATAGGGATGTCTCGTCCTTCCACTTTGAACACGACAATCTCACCAACCCTTATTGGCTCCTCTTTATAGTTTGTTAGAAACAGCAAATCTCCACGATGAAATGCTGGTTCCATACTCCCACTATATGAACGAGAGACTCAAAATAGACCTTAGCAATATTTTATTGAAACAGTAAATTACAATATAATCTTGAAGCTTACACTTTATACTTATAAAATTTTTAAATATGGTAAATGTAATTTCACTTTTAATTTTATAGTCATTATCAACAACAACACTTAATATAGTAAAAATACTTTAATAATGCATACAAACCTTAGTACAACAACAATTGGGCTTTCACTTCCTGTTACAACCATAAGGCCCTTCCATATCATTAATGCTGATGAAACTATCATTCCAAAGCTCAGAACCTGATACAGGAACTGAAAATGAGAAGTAGCCATTACATTAACAAATACATGTGTGTTATTTTCAGTCTGATTGGTATGATAGCACAATCTACACACAAATATATTTTATTCTAATAAGAATTAAAAGTGATTATGCACTGTTATGCCAATGGGGTGGGATCATGTCTCTGTGGTACAGAGGCTGCTAATGGGAGCATTCTCCATCCCACAGAAGAAGCAGTGGTGGAATGATATGGCAAGGGAAAATGAAAGGGCTTACAGAGAAACCTACCCATTGCCATTTTGTTTACCAGAAATCTTACATGGACTGCCCATGCACAAACTGAAGTCTGAGGATACAACTGGCAACCAACAGCCCTTGCTATGGTATGGCCCTACGTAATTATACAATAAATTGCAAGAGAAAAATAAAAATTCTAGAAACATGTTTTGACTGGAGTAGTTTCATGGCCCCAAAAAACCAAGAGTATGAAAGACTGTAGAATGCATGAAGTAAAGATATTTAATTATATAAAACTGGGAGGGGGGGAAGCTTCACCGCAACGAAAGCACCGGCAGGCGTGATGCCGACAACTCACCCCCATATATCAAGGTCAAGAGCCAACAGGGGCTATAACACCTATCCACCTTCCGTGGCGTAGAGACATAGCTTTGCTTTACTTTACTTAGCGTATAATTACCGTTAATTTATAAGAGAATAAAATTTTGTTATGCAAACGATGTCTTCGTACTAACAAAAATACCATCGAGAAGTCACTGCAACAGGAACATTCGATATATTCTATGCACTATAACCATATGCCTGTCAAAACATCCACAATGAGTTAAATAATTATACCTGGCGTTTGTTCATCCGCTGCACATCATCAAAGATATTTTCAAACATATTGACAGCTACTGGTACCTGAATACTTTATAACGTATTTCTATTACACCTACAATACAACACAAACCCGTCACGTCCACGTCATTCACAAAACCTAATCGCAGCCGACATACGGATATACGATTCCATTTGTTTTTACCTTGTTCTTGACTACTTCGCGCAACTAGCAGGGGCACCAATTGACAGGAAATTAATTTCTAAGTGGCTATAGAATTGAAGGCATATAATGATAGCATAATAACGTATCGAGTTCATTACGCAAAATCACCTACTAATGCAACTGTGTAAAGTTTTTGTCGTTTACGTAATGTGCATATTTTATTATATTCAGAAGTTTTTCAGTACAGGCACAGATGTGATATGTTGAACAGTTTTCACATATACCAACGCTCTGTATGTACCTTCGTAACGTTGGTCACGTACAAGGCACACGGTGATACTAGCCAGAGTACCAACATCGACATTACGTTCATTTTGTATCATTGAATGACATTCCTTGAACTCCAGTTTCTTTAATTTCTACATAGCTTTGAACGTCATACGAGTATAAAGTTTGCATAATATAATCATAGTATAGGGAGACGTATTCAAGTAGATAAATATAGTTTCCAACAAGACTATTGTCATCGAAAGTATCTTGTGAAAATATTGGATGTAGAACCGCGATAACTCAACAGGAAACCAATTATTTTAATTAGTGCTCTCATATTCAAAATTTGAATTGTTAAACTCGAATGTAGGTACTAGTGCATACATTTTCCAATTATTTGTACTAATTTGCAGGTTCGGGCTATTGGCATTTGTGATCCATCAGTAATGCCAACACATTCATTAGAAATGCTCTTTGAATTGTGAAAGGAGCGATCAAAGGGAAGGCAGTAGTAGTGTGCATTGATTTATGTATAACAATTTACAATACACGTCGCTGATGGATGTGATTTATATCCATTAGAACATATATTTGAAAGAAGTTTAGTAATTCAGGGTTGAGTTAATTTGAGTCCATTGGTTTCGCTGTGACAGGCTGAAGTAAGGTTATCTGCATGCTTCGGAATTTCTATTCATTTATTACAGTTCGTAAATTTATAGGTTGCAGTGATAAATATGTTTCGGTCTTTATTGGGTATTATTTTATGGTATTTAAGGCCTCTAATGAAGTGGTTTTTGAGAAAAACGACAAGATTGTGTGAGCTGCAGAGACTATGTTATGGTGAAAAAGCTGGTGCTCCTAGATCTCTTCGCGTCGAGAATTCGCTTCTTCAGTCCAGGTCTGGTGATATAAAGAACCTCATCGTGTTTTTGGATAGAATCAGTGATGGCAGGAAGTTCATAGGCACGAACAAAGATAGTATAACTCATTATGCCATCCACACTGTGTTGAGGGTAAAAAAGATAAATCCACAAATCCATCCCCAGTTTGGGATATCTTTCGCAAAGTGCATTGAACATATATGGGGATATCGTCAGTTGATTCAAGAAGTGGAAGTGCTTCGTACTACTCCGTATGATGCCAACAACGAAAGTCATGAAACTAAATTGTTGACCTTATGGGAACTTATGATGCCATCAGTTCAGCTTGAATCAAGAGTCACCAAACAGTGGCAAGACATTGGTTTTCAAGGTGATGATCCAAAAACAGACTTCAGGGGTATGGGACTTCTGGGACTGGAGAATCTGTTGTATTTTGCACAAGAATATCCTGGTCCTGCCAGTCATGTGCTCTCACATTCTCATCATCCTCAGTATGGCTATGCATTTGCAGTAGTGGGCATAAATCTAACCAGCATGGCATATCATATGCTGAAGGATGGGTCTGCAAAATCTCATGTTTACAATGTTTCACAAGGGCTACCAACTATAAAAGTTTTCCACCACTTTTATTGTTACTTGTTCTATGAGTTTGACAGATTTTGGATTGAAGCAAAGCCTCGTAATGTAATGGATTTTTCACATATAAGAGAGAAATTTGAAAATACTATTCGTTTGTCACTTTCTAAACCTGCGTCCGTATTTAGGATAAATATATCCATTGATAATATATAAACATTTCAGTGCAATTGGTGTTTTTTGTGATCTTACAGTATTTTACACACACACTGGGCACTGGATATTGGATCAGGGCTGCCTACATAAAGGTACCCAGATGTGTCTTATTTGTTTCGTGGATATTGGATCAGGGCTGCCTACATAGAGGTACCCAGATGTGTCTTATCTGTTTCACAGTTGTATTATTATTTATTGTGTTTGAATATACACTGGGACCAACATTTCAATTGTTGCTAATGCTGTTGCATATTCAAATTTGAAAGGTGTCTGTATGTTTGGTGGATTTAGATTTTATTTATATGTCAAGAAATATCAATCTCTGACCTATATCTGAGGAAGAACGTGTTAATGGAGTTGAAGCTCGTAAATATTTCACTGTTGCGTAGTATCTTTTGGAAACGTTTAATTCCACGTAAGAACGCTACAAGCAGAAAGTATGCCCTGGTACATTTTAGCAATGCTGCAGAATATGGCTTCAATTTTTAAGGACTGTTTTCCACTCGTCAGCGTGTGTCGTCCATTTCTTTTGTAAAATCTAATTGTATATGATAGAAGTCAAAACAGATGGTTAAAAACTGGCCAAAGTGTGTAGAATTATTGATGTCATGCATGTTAAAGTTCACCGTTACAAATAGAGTGTCTTTCTGAAGCTCACATGTATTGCTTATTGTGATGGAGGTGTGTATGAGCCATTTTATCTCATAATTTATGTACACCTGAGCTTGTAATTAGATTTAATGTTGGCGGCTGTTCTTTCAGTTTTTCTGCCAGCACATAGTGACTTACTAATTAGCGTAAGTGTTCAAAACTTATGTTGTAATATGTTTCCAATACCTGAAAGTTGTTATATGTAACCTAAATATGATGAATAGCAGCACATTATTATGTGTGTCCTACTAATAAAGCCTACCTCAAGCATGTGCGTTGGCAGCTGTTCAGATGTGTTCACTTGTAGGGATATTAATTATATGAAATTTAAAATCTGCTTTATGCTCACTGCCTTAGTTAGCACAGACTTTGTCATTTCATTCACATTTAGCAGCATTTAAGTTGTGAAATTCTGTTGCAGTGACCGAAAGGTCAAAGCTAGTGTAGTATTTAAGAAACTGGTTTCTACGTCTGCATAAACACTATATTTATTATGAAAGTCTGTTCTTCTGTAATGTAAAGAAGTTAAGTTATTGAAACAAGCAATAAAAATACAGGTGATTTTTAATAGACATGGAGGTTGCATTTCTAAAAATTATTGTGTATATATATATATAAAAATGCATGTGGATTTTCTGAGTGATACACCACGAGAGGCCTTAATTTGTAGTCTCCAAAGTCAATGTGGGGTGATTCAGATAAACTGCATGCACAATTCAGTAGGCCATCATGGCAGCAATTACCATGACCACAGATATGATATTGATGCTCCTCGTGGTACTGAAGTGAAACTGTGTGTAGTGAAAGCATGTATAATGAGAGTCACCTGTAGTTGTCATTGTGCTATGAAGATAGAAATAAATTGTGCAAATGTTCTCATACTTTCCGTATGTGTTGGGACCGTACTTTTTACTACTGTATCCCATTGCCTCTATGGTACTGCACTTATCATCGGTACCAATGTGTGAGATTTCAGGTTTTCGTAGGAACAACATGACAGCTTTCTGGGATATTGCATCATGTATGTAGTCTGATTGAAGTTGACTGGCATTTCAGAGACATGTAGTGATCACCCCTCTGAAATGTCAGCCATCTTCTGTGAGGTTACAAAATGTCTGATTTGCAAGAAACTAAAATTCTTACACTTATTTGGTGTGACAGATTTGCATTGTTAGTCTTCATGCACCAAAATGTAACTATTTGTATTTCTTTGTGGAATAACCTTTCTGGCATGTCATCGCACTGTTTTATGTTGTTAAACCAAATATATCTGATTATGCAAATGTGTTTATATGCCCTTCTGTGTGATGCTCTCAAAAAGGACTAGCAGTTTTGTTATATTACTAATATGTTTGTGAGGTGTTTTTTTAATGATACCTTGAATTTTCTATAATGGCCAAAGATGATACAATTTGATTTTTGCATGCTTGTTATTTGATTTTAATCACAGGAAAGAAATTAATTTTTGTTGGGTATCATTTACTTGTTTCTTTAAGTTTATGAATAGTGTATGAATTGCAGTGGACATTTGGCATCAGATGGTAAGTTATAACATAATAATGTGGAAGGAAGCATTTATGTTTGGGACAAAGCCATAGTTACCATTCACTTGATTGAGATTTGAACCAGGCATATTTAAAAAATGCAGGAAAGCTATATTTTGGTGAAGTTAGACCTGCAAAAATAGAGTGGGGCTGCTGGTATTGGAACATTGTAGTGAGAGGACAAATGAGATGCATCCACAAGTTCATAAAATAGGACAAAATAATTAATGGGCTGTCAAGAAACAAGGAGTGTGATTTGTGCTAAGGCCTGTCATTTGACTGCAGCCCCACAGCAACTGCATAGGAACACTTGGTTGGTCTTTGAGTAAAGCCGAAGTTCATTAGTGTGAGAGGTGGTTTATACTCTAACGCTAGTGTAACATGCCCCACAATGTCTTAAATTGTAACAAATTCAGATCATTTCCATGTTCGTGCTGCCATCGTGTGGATGAGCTAAAAATAATTTTGTTCGGTGGTCGTAACTCATAACTAAAGTCATCCATTTTCGCTCAACATATAGATGGTCAGATTCAAATATGGCGTCTGGTTACAATCACAGTGGAGGTATTTCTGGCAGGGTTGGTAGCGAACAAGCAGGTGAAGAATCATCGGAAAGCGATGGTGAAGCTGAACCGGACAAATCGTTTCGGCGCAGATTATCAACGAGTGGTGAGATCAAGCGTGCTGTAAGTTTTGTTTGTAGAATTTGTATTGATCATTATCGTGCCGGTTCTGTGTTGATGGAGCGAAAGAGGCGTGGTCTTTGTTTACACACACCAGAGTTCCACTTCTATTTGTCGACTCAGCGTTTATGTTTTGCAACCTACCTTTGGTTGCATGCATTTTCTGTTTTGTATCACAAAACATTCGATAAATTATTAATTTGTGTAATATTTCGTACGTAACAAATTTCGTTCTTGGTTGTGTATAACGAGTTTGTAATGCTGTAATTTATTATTGTGTTGGTCGTTATTGAAAGTCTGTTTTGAGTATAACCTTAAAATCGGTTTAGTTACAGAGCTAACATTCCAGATCTCTAATTGTGGTCTGCAAGGTTATGATGCTGGATAGTGTAAGCCATTTGACGTGAGGTGTGAAATCCACAGAGATGTAGGTCACTGACATACTTTTTTATTAATGATGTCACGAGATTATGCCTGTGCCGAATGGGAAGAGGGGAATGATATTGACAGAGGGAAGACGAATGACAGATGAAAAACCAGTCCCAGTGCCTCGGTGGTGAGAAGTTGGTGACTAAGTGCCTGAGCCAAGGCTTTGAGACACAAAATGAGAATACATAAAAGCAGTTTTTAGATTTTAGAACGTGAATATCTAAAAGGGGTCAGTATTTATGTGGAAATGATTAAGATGTTAATGATTTTTTTGTAAAAATGGATGGTACACATATTAATCGTAAAATATTAATCCCGTAACAAGATACATGGAAGGGATAAAATTTATGTTTGCTAAGACATGCTATTTATATTTTATATATTGAATATAGAATTAATATACGAACTTTAAAATGTAATAGTTTTGGGGCACACATAATAACATGCACAGCTTGTGTGACATTGAAGATGATATAAAATGGACTGAAATATGAAGGGTAAAATGCTGGTTCTAGGTTTTGATCTGGAGCTAATCTCCATCTAGAAACCTAAGGATATGCTGTACTGTGATGACACAGAAGTCTCGACATATGTTGCAAAATCCATTTCACACAACTTCATTTTGCTGTGAATTGTGGTCTTTGGGTTATGACACTTGTAGTTTTGTGGTTGGTTACCTGTGGTTTTGACTAATCCTTGTTTCCACTACCCTGAAAGTTAATGACGGCAGGCTTTTTGTGTTCACAGTTTAAAGAAAAAACATATGACAATTGAAACAAATTTCTGAACACATTAAAGTAATAATCAGGGAGTTAAAAAATGTTTCCAAGTGGTTTTACTTCGAGTCCAGATGCTTTCGATGTTAAAGACTCAATTCGTGGGAAATTTCGTGCCACGTAGTCTACGTGAAACACAAAGTTGGTAAAAATCTTCTTTAACCACAGTTAGTAATTCAGGATAAGTTCAGAATGTCTTGTGAGGGAGAATCGATAAAAGGTGTTGCTAAAACACGTGGGCAGTTTTCGACACCCTTGTATGAAACCGAAACACTGAGCTTGGAAAATAACATTTGCAGCAGATTCAGATAAGCGAAACGGAATTTCCATGAGTAATCGACTTCTGTCAGTAAGGCCTGTCTGTTGCTGCTTCAGAGTATTTTGGTGGTCATGACAACAACCGCATTTTGGAGCGATGGTGACAGGAATACTGGAATCTGTAACCGTTTCCTGGCAACGGGTTGCAGGTTGCGAATCTGAGGTATTGGCTAGACGAAAGATGTTTCTTTGCCTGATGGGTTCATTCCAACCAAGTACCGTCACTCAAAAAAAATGTTACTCGTGCCTTCTAGGTCATCATCGTTGTCCAATTTGATCTCTGGAATCATTACGCAGTGGTGTTCGCCTTCAAATGGCATCGCCCCACCGTCGTGTGGTTAAGAGTGCCTCTAGACATCGCTGGTATGAGTTCTGACCACCTCAGCCTTGCTACGTTTGGAGTTAAAGAGCTGACAACAACGCTGTATTCTTACGGCCGTGCTGAGGCTTTCTACGTCACGCAAGGGGTTCCAGGGATCGTTAAATTCCCGACGGTACTTTGTAATATGGGAGATGTGAGCACGTGCTACGTCATATGGTTATGCAATCAAAAGGTTTCCCACTCCGCTACGTTTGTTTCCATACAGAGAATTTTTCATGGTGGATATCCTACTGCCGACGAACCTGAAAAGCTTGTTACGACTTCGTTATGTAACGAGCGAAACAAGGAATTTCCAGTCTCGACGTGGGGCAACAAAGTAGAGTGGATGCATGCCAGCAGCAATTCTGCGGGCGTTCTGTAAGAAGGGCTTAAGTAAGAACTGCATTTTACTTGAATCCTTCTTACCGATCACCAAAGATTTTATCTGTAAATAGTCTTATGTCTTACGTAATGCTGAGATCTGGGGTAGGTTATTCAGTGTAGTGTCTTGACTACGGGCTGGATGACCGAGGTTCGATCTCCGGCATGGTCAAAGGATTTTTCTTCTAGTCTCTGTGTCCAGACCGGCTGTGGGGTCCACTCAAATTCCTTAAACAGTGTTTGGGGGGGGGGCATTCTTTCCCCTGGGGCAAAACGCCGCCGGGGTGTAACGCTGATAACTTCCCCTATCCGGTGCAGAGGTCAGGAATAAATAGGACCTATACGTACCCCCGCAGCACCGCCATGGCATTTAGTGGGACAGTTTTTCTTCACATACGCCCTGATGACAGAGGCAGTATGACCTCTGAAACGTTGGTTAACGTCGACCAGACTACACAGCGCAACAACCCAGAAGACAGAAATCTTCATACTCACCGCCCTGATGACGGAGGCAGTATGACCTCTGAAACGTTGGTTAACGTCGACCAGACTACACAGCGCAACAACCCAGAAGACAGAAATCTTCATACTCACCGCCCTGATGACGGAGGCAGTATGACCTCTGAAACGTTGGTTAACGTCGACCAGACTACACAGCGCAACAACCCAGAAGACAGAAATCTTCATACTCACCGCCCTGATGACGGAGGCAGTATGACCTCTGAAACGTTGGTTAACGTCGACCAGACTACACAGCGCAACAACCCAGAAGACAGAAATCTTCATACTCACCGCCCTGATGACGGAGGCAGTATGACCTCTGAAACGTTGGTTAACGTCGACCAGACTACACAGCGCAACAACCCAGAAGACAGAAATCTTCATACTCACCGCCCTGATGACGGAGGCAGTATGACCTCTGAAACGTTGGTTAACGTCGACCAGACTACACAGCGCAACAACCCAGAAGACGGAAATCTTCATACTCACCGCTGTGAGAACCTCAAGTCTTACAAGGCAGAAATTTACTTTGCTTTATCTCGTTTTAGTTGAAGTTAGAACAGCACAAACAACTCTGTCATTTTCCTTTTTATGTTTCGTATTTTTATTCGGTTTTTATTTAACGGTCATTTCCTGATATTTTTTCTTGCTTGCCCAATTCTGCGTATTCATGCGACACCCGGTATATACATGTTGTAGGCGGCGACCAAGGAAGGCTTCCTGATGAAGGAAACATGGTCGTTCCAGCGCTGGAGACGTCGTTACTTCAGAGTCAGGAAGGACAACCGCTACCACGGAAAGGGCACCAAGGTAAGACGATCTTCATAATATGTAGGGCAACTGTTCGCCAAATATTATATATCAGAGTGATCACATCGAGCAGGGCGTGGGATGTGTAAGCGATGAGGTGTTGCAGGGCTTCAGTTCCTACGCGTGAAGGATGGAGTTCATAGGCTTAGATGAGAGGATAATATTAAAATTGATTTTTAGTAGGTTGGAAATGTACGAGAGATCTAACCTAGTAAACAAACGCGGTCATGAATTCTATCCCGTACGACCCAAAATCACTTACCAGCATTGCCATGGCAACGGTTATAACAGCACGCCCATTCATAAATACGTCCCTTGAGGCCGAAAATTATCATCAAACAATACTTGCTTGTTATAGAAGTAATATCAGCTCACTGGGATATTCGCTTCATGCCGTCATTTGCCTCAACGTTCCACAAAATGAAAACCCTTTTTAATATGTCCTATACTTTTAACGCTGGCCTTGTAATCCTGGGGACTCGGGTTCGATTCCCGGCGGTGCCCGAATTTATAACTTGTGTTGGGCAAGGCCGTGGTCTAGGCAACACGGAGTTTTCCTCCGTGGCATCCCAACAATTACTCCATTCACACACAGAAGAAGGCAATGGCAAACCACTTCTGGATCATCTGCCAAGAACGCATATGAACAGGTCCCAGTCCGAGAAAAGGAGGGAAGGATCCTGTTCATATGGACCTGGCGTCAGACAGAACACTAAATAATAAAAAATAAATTAGTAATGAACCAAAGGAAGAAATAAAGAAAACATTATTTCTTGAAGAACTGAAGACGATCTATGGAACAGGACAATCCTTTGTCAAAAATGAGGGGTGACCTTACTGGACATGGGCACTCAGCCTATTCCTGTTCCAACCACGTAGATCATTGTGAAAACGCGTAGTGTATGCTAATTACTCCCTTCACACACAGAAGAAGGCAATGGCAACCCACTTCTGGATCATCTGCCAAGAACGTATATGAACAGGTCCCAGTCCGAGAAAAGGATGGAAGGATCCTGTTCATATGGACCTGTCCTCAGACAGAACACTAAATAATAAAAATAATACTTTTAAGGAATAAGACTCATTACTTCTGTTTCTGTTCTTAGACGTCTTGAGACTGCATTGATTCGATGCAAATGTGTGTTATGTGACGCAGAATTTGTGGTTATTAGTCAGAGTTGACTTTTCACAGTACAAGTTTCTTCAAATTTTCCAAACACAATTTCGTGTTAACATTAAAAGTAGGATAATCGCAATGTAACGTAAATTAAGGCGCGTATATGAAAGTTCTTACCGATATTTCACAACTTTGCATGTGGAACTAGTACATTCACTTTTTAACTTCGGCACGACATTGAGGTGGATCAGCTTCACGTTTCGGGTGACTTACTTCAGGGAGACAGATCGCGATACCCAATTGATTTGAAGCTGGGTGAACCACGGTCAAATTTCAATCGTTTAACTTTCTTAAAAATTTACGAAATTCCAGAAGCGTCTAGTCTCGTCTTCATTACGAAGTAATGGTTTCTTGAAAGGGATTTTTGTTTTAAAGTTGTTGTTTGCATAGAAACGGAGCTCAGAGTAAGTTCATTTTTTATATTTACTATCCTTATTGTTTCAATTACGTCCAAAAATCCAGAAAGACAGCGAAATACATTCGTTATTATTGTTATTGGTATAACACTTGAGTTGCTAGGATACTACAAATCATATGCCGCGATGTTGACGAATGGCCAGGGGTGTCCAAAAGTAAAACTGAGGTTTAATTTAAAGTTACACTGTTCGTGTTATATGTTAGTTTCGTCATCTTTTGCAACTCGTGAAACTCTCATTTGCAACCAGGACGACATTAACATACATTTGTAACATTAAAGCGTAAGTGTAAATAAAATGGTAGCTCTACTTTTTGGCAGGTCTGTATTTCTGTGAAAACGTAGCTAACGAACGATGCATCCTAGGAAAAAAAATATATGAAACGAGAAAAGCAGACTTTTTTCGCAAGACTGGTCACAATAAATTAGTAAGAAGGAGTTTTGTTTCTTAAAAAAATATATATATGAAATTTAAAGTCTGCCTTGTAAGGGTAAGCTACTCGGTGTCTAAAAAGTGGGATCTGTTCCTAGGGTGAATGATAAGGTACCCGGTACATATGTAAAACTGCCGCGAAATAGGATGGCACTTCGTGGTAACCTTCAGGGTGATGGGTGACAATTTTCCTTAGCGAGTCGAACCCAGTACTACGGTCAGATCGTCGGTTCTTGGCGTTACATTTATATGATCTTAGAAACATACTTCTTCTATAGTAATTATTACATTTAATGTGTAATTTTATATCTTTCAAATATTTTATTTTGTTTTAAAATCGAGGGTTTGTTTTCGAAGTTAATATGTTCAAGTTTAAAAAAAAATAGAACAAAGCTGATAATGCTCGTACAGACGTACAATTCTAATGGCACGAAATCGAGTTTAGTGTTGTTGCAACATTCAGAACATTAGCGTCGAGTCCATGAAACATGTGGTCTAGCGGTTAGAACGCTGGCTTCACACACAGAAGAAGGCAATGGCAAACCACTTCTGGATCATCTGCCAAGAACGTATATGAACAGGTCCCAGTCCGAGAAAAGGATGGAAGGATGAACGTATATGAACAGGTCCCAGTCCGAGAAAAGGATGGAAGGATGAACGTATATGAACAGGTCCCAGTCCGAGAAAAGGATGGAAGGATGAACGTATATGAACAGGTCCCAGTCCGAGAAAAGGATGGAAGGATGAACGTATATGAACAGGTCCCAGTCCGAGAAAAGGATGGAAGGATGAACGTATATGAACAGGTCCCAGTCCGAGAAAAGGATGGAAGGATGAACGTATATGAACAGGTCCCAGTCCGAGAAAAGGATGGAAGGATGAACGTATATGAACAGGTCCCAGTCCGAGAAAAGGATGGAAGGATGAACGTATATGAACAGGTCCCAGTCCGAGAAAAGGATGGAAGGATGAACGTATATGAACAGGTCCCAGTCCGAGAAAAGGATGGAAGGATGAACGTATATGAACAGGTCCCAGTCCGAGAAAAGGATGGAAGGATGAACGTATATGAACAGGTCCCAGTCCGAGAAAAGGATGGAAGGATGAACGTATATGAACAGGTCCCAGTCCGAGAAAAGGATGGAAGGATGAACGTATATGAACAGGTCCCAGTCCGAGAAAAGGATGGAAGGATGAACGTATATGAACAGGTCCCAGTCCGAGAAAAGGATGGAAGGATGAACGTATATGAACAGGTCCCAGTCCGAGAAAAGGATGGAAGGATGAACGTATATGAACAGGTCCCAGTCCGAGAAAAGGATGGAAGGATGAACGTATATGAACAGGTCCCAGTCCGAGAAAAGGATGGAAGGATGAACGTATATGAACAGGTCCCAGTCCGAGAAAAGGATGGAAGGATGAACGTATATGAACAGGTCCCAGTCCGAGAAAAGGATGGAAGGATGAACGTATATGAACAGGTCCCAGTCCGAGAAAAGGATGGAAGGATGAACGTATATGAACAGGTCCCAGTCCGAGAAAAGGATGGAAGGATGAACGTATATGAACAGGTCCCAGTCCGAGAAAAGGATGGAAGGATGAACGTATATGAACAGGTCCCAGTCCGAGAAAAGGATGGAAGGATGAACGTATATGAACAGGTCCCAGTCCGAGAAAAGGATGGAAGGATGAACGTATATGAACAGGTCCCAGTCCGAGAAAAGGATGGAAGGATGAACGTATATGAACAGGTCCCAGTCCGAGAAAAGGATGGAAGGATGAACGTATATGAACAGGTCCCAGTCCGAGAAAAGGATGGAAGGATGAACGTATATGAACAGGTCCCAGTCCGAGAAAAGGATGGAAGGATGAACGTATATGAACAGGTCCCAGTCCGAGAAAAGGATGGAAGGATGAACGTATATGAACAGGTCCCAGTCCGAGAAAAGGATGGAAGGATGAACGTATATGAACAGGTCCCAGTCCGAGAAAAGGATGGAAGGATGAACGTATATGAACAGGTCCCAGTCCGAGAAAAGGATGGAAGGATGAACGTATATGAACAGGTCCCAGTCCGAGAAAAGGATGGAAGGATGAACGTATATGAACAGGTCCCAGTCCGAGAAAAGGATGGAAGGATGAACGTATATGAACAGGTCCCAGTCCGAGAAAAGGATGGAAGGATGAACGTATATGAACAGGTCCCAGTCCGAGAAAAGGATGGAAGGATGAACGTATATGAACAGGTCCCAGTCCGAGAAAAGGATGGAAGGATGAACGTATATGAACAGGTCCCAGTCCGAGAAAAGGATGGAAGGATGAACGTATATGAACAGGTCCCAGTCCGAGAAAAGGATGGAAGGATGAACGTATATGAACAGGTCCCAGTCCGAGAAAAGGATGGAAGGATGAACGTATATGAACAGGTCCCAGTCCGAGAAAAGGATGGAAGGATGAACGTATATGAACAGGTCCCAGTCCGAGAAAAGGATGGAAGGATGAACGTATATGAACAGGTCCCAGTCCGAGAAAAGGATGGAAGGATGAACGTATATGAACAGGTCCCAGTCCGAGAAAAGGATGGAAGGATGAACGTATATGAACAGGTCCCAGTCCGAGAAAAGGATGGAAGGATGAACGTATATGAACAGGTCCCAGTCCGAGAAAAGGATGGAAGGATGAACGTATATGAACAGGTCCCAGTCCGAGAAAAGGATGGAAGGATGAACGTATATGAACAGGTCCCAGTCCGAGAAAAGGATGGAAGGATGAACGTATATGAACAGGTCCCAGTCCGAGAAAAGGATGGAAGGATGAACGTATATGAACAGGTCCCAGTCCGAGAAAAGGATGGAAGGATGAACGTATATGAACAGGTCCCAGTCCGAGAAAAGGATGGAAGGATGAACGTATATGAACAGGTCCCAGTCCGAGAAAAGGATGGAAGGATGAACGTATATGAACAGGTCCCAGTCCGAGAAAAGGATGGAAGGATGAACGTATATGAACAGGTCCCAGTCCGAGAAAAGGATGGAAGGATGAACGTATATGAACAGGTCCCAGTCCGAGAAAAGGATGGAAGGATCCTGTTCATATGGACCTCTCGTCAGACAGAACACTAAATAAACAAATAATGTAGCATTTTCTCCTTTCCTTCGTCTTCGAATTATGTGACGTTGCCCTCGGGTGCCTACTGGTCCGCCTTTGCGCAGTGCTTCTCAGGGAGGGGGGTGGCCAGTGGACCCCCTGGGGGGTCTGCGAGTTAAGTAGATTGTGCTGTTTGTTTGATGCTGTTTTGCTGTAAGTTGTTTTTATAGCATTTCCGCTCTCACACTGAAGCAAAATATAAAAAAAAATATATACGAAAAATCTGTATTTCGTTTAATCAAAATGTGTGAAATAATTTTGGGAAGGCGGTCCGCGGTGCCAGAAGGGCCGAGATCAAACTGGGTCCGGCACACTAGAAAGGTTGTCTTTGCTGACTTTAAAAGTAATTGTGCCGGAGATAAATCTAGACCTTCCTTCAAGTGGCGAAACTGAATTTCCAGTCACGAACACCGATCAATTTGATGTTGTTACAAGAGAAATCGCGCAAAAAGTCAGAGTGTTTACGCGGACAAATATACAAGACTGCTGACTTTAAGTGGTGGATGGAAAACAAACAGAACGTTATATAGAGCTTACATTTCTTATAGATATTATGGTACATAACAGATAAGGCGAAAGGAAATTAGATTTTGAAGTGGGCCTTGGTTACCAGGAACTGATGAAACGTAAGTTAGTTCGCAGGATTTGATGATCTCACGGCGGTGAGTACGAAGATGGCTGTCTTCTGGGTTGTGGCGACGTGTAGTCTCATTGACGTTCACGTCCAGCGTTTTTGGCCGCTGAACTTTTGTGAATTGGAACCTCGGAGCGAGTCACTTACCAGAAGTTTGCTGGAATGGATGGCACGTTATGTAACACAGGAAAGTCGATTTCACTACACTTCACATAACGAGAAAATTAGCACTGCGGAGAGTATTAGATAATTTTATCTCCTTCACAACTCTTCGGTCCTCTTCCAATTCTTCCACTCCTCACAAACATTCGCTTTCTGACATCACTCGATTCATCACTACCGCTGTTACCGTCCACTCCATTATCTTCAATTATAATACGTTCAATAGCGTCTTAGATTATGCCTTCTTGCTCGTAATAAATATATTCTGGTTTCTCCACATGCTGACATATATTATCCAATTCCTCTAGCCTAATTTCTTCGAATCTCTGGCGACACAGATGCTCGACGTCCGTAATTTAAAATGTCGTGTTCTTCCTTGCAACCCATTGTTTTGCATCTGCCCAAATAAGTTTAATGGCCTTTAAATCGGGATGGTAGGGCGGAAGTCTCAGCACGGGACGTTCTTTGTCTACTAAAATCTGATCAATTAAATAATATTTGTGCTTTGACTTATTTAATTCGTTTAAATCGTACAGTTGAGCATTCAATACTTTGCCACAAAGCGTGATATTTATTTCCAATAGCCAGGCTTTCATTTCGTCCTTCTTTGATTAAGACGTCGTTAGTTCTGTGTTACGAGGCGTTATTAATTACCTGGAAGGAGCTTTCAACGAACAGGTGTCATGTTGTTAACACAGCACACTCCCTACAAGGTCAGCGGCCATAATCTGTGGATCCAGTTCTACAGACGTGCTTACTGGCCCCGATGATGGAGGCAGCAAGGACCTCTGAAACGTCGGTAAACTTGTACCAGATTACACATCGCACCAAACCAGAAGACAACCATTTCTTTAATGAAGATGTCTGAGTAAGACTCATCGCCTTGATGATGGAGGCAGCAAGGACCTCTGAAACGTCGGTAAACTTCTTCCGGACTACACGGCGCTACAACCCAGAAGACAGCCATCTTTAAAACTTTTCAAGCGTTGCCTGTTATTTTGTTGTGAGACGTAGAATTCTCCACCAGCAAGGAATGTTCTGTTCATAGTTTATGCAACACGCCAGTCGAATAACGTGGTATTTTATAAATAAAATTAAATATCTTGCGGCCTCTAACAATCAAATAAAACCCGCCGTTAACAGTTCAGGGAAGAGTAATCTTATATCTTTGCGCGCACAAAGAACGGCAGTGAAAGCAAGAGTATTCACTTTTGTTCGTGACTGTACTCCGTTTCATCCCCTCTCCAGGCTTTCAATTTGGCGTCAGCTATACGGGACAGGGTCTCTAAAAATGAGCGTCTCAGACTTTGTGTTTGTCATGCGAAGTAATTAACCAACTCCGTGGAGCAAAGTCCTTCAGGAACGAAGTGTCCGAGAGGAATGCAGTAGGCAGGATTACGTACGTGTTCCAGAGGTTCTGATATCTGCCACAGTTATAGAGAGCATGTGCGAGATGCTTCTGGCTTCTAAATAAGGAGCACGAGGGCAAAGCTGGAGGGAACGAGTCCCGTAAAGGTATTTATATGTACCCACCTGTTACGTAATCCCTCACTGGAGTGC
>NW_019059788.1:83085-124584 GCF_000696155.1 Zootermopsis nevadensis | reverse complement strand
GGCCCCCCCCCCCCCGTAACCTCATTGATTTCACCTCGCTGACCTGGTGACCTCAGCATTTTCTTTACAAGCGTTTGATGTTCCGCCCTCACATATAAATTATTTTATGAAATGCCTGACTCACCCCATGAAGCACATCTGCTTCACAATTTAATAATCGTTCAGCTAATTAGATTCAAAGTCTAATATGGAGCTGGAAGGTTAATTAATTTGTTCACAAGAGTTGGATTTTATCATAAGCCAGGTTAATGAAGTCTACACCTCTCATCCCATTATTCTGATATACGTTTTAATATTATCTTCGCTGCGCTTAGATCTCTTTAATGGCCTCGTACTGTTCTACGATTAAAATCTGTTGTGTGTTTGTTATCCGTTTCCGCGTTCTGCCCGTCTCGTCCTCATTCATTTGATCTCCGCGATGGTATTTGATAAAACGTAAAAATTGTGAACCTCTTCTGATGTAATTTTCTCCATCTTGTTAGGCTCTCCGCCTTAGATCCTTATTTTCTGCTGAGCGGAGTTGTCAGACAGCCGTAAGTGAAAGACGACTTTCCTCTTCATGTGGACCAGCTGATGGAATGCTTGTTTGATGTTTACGTGTGTGGGCGTACTAATACGCGGATGCGACAGTGTGTGTGTGTGAGAGAGAGCTTTTCGTATTTCCTGTAGAATGCGGCTGTTCGCTTGAAATGCGTCTCACTGGCGGGTCATTGAAACATAGCAATAACACGAAAACATTTTCCGTAAACACTCGTCTCTGTTCTGCAGTTCGTTTACTCCGGCTGCCCTGACGTCATTAGATGCAGCGTTTCCATTCGATCCCAGGACTCTTCGAATACGACCTTAATTTCGAACGAGAAAGGCGAGGCGATGTGTTGTCTCGGCGTTTAAAGCACTTCACGTAAGGAAGACGTGTGGGATAGTGGAAGTATTGCTTCACACATCCTTAACCTGGGATGTGAGTGCTTAGCTTAACGCTCCGTCAGCTTTATTCCGGAGAAAGATACCTCGGTATTACTTAGTAGATGTGTCCCAAACTCGGTCTTCACACGGTGTACAATAAAAACGCCTCTGCCCGCTTCCGGGAACAAACCGTGTCGTTTACCACGTAGTCTGTTCACTGTTTCCGGTACTTCGAGGAACGTAGATCTACGTTTTGCCCACACAGAGGATTTATGTGTTCGGTCCGGTTCTTTGAATGAACAGCGATTATTTCTTTTAAGACTTCTGACCAACTAATCGTAGTCATGGAGACGAGTTGTTTGTTTTTTGAGGTACGAAGTAGGTTTTTAGATATTATTTGGATGAAGACTTGAGATTCTCACAGCGGTGAGTATGAAGATATCCGTCTTCTGGGTTGTTGCGCTGTGTAGGCTGGTCGATGTTAACCAACGTTTCAGAGGTCATACTGCCTCCGCCGTCAGGGCGATGCGTAGGAAGATTTCCGTCTTCTGGGTTGTTGCGCTGTGTAGGCTGGTCGATGTTAACCAACGTTTCAGAGGTCATACTGCCTCCGCCGTCAGGGCGATGCGTAGGAAGATTTCCGTCTTCTGGGTTGTTGCGCTGTGTAGGCTGGTCGATGTTAACCAACGTTTCAGAGGTCATACTGCCTCCGCCGTCAGGGCGATGCGTAGGAAGATTTCCGTCTTCTGGGTTGTTGCGCTGTGTAGGCTGGTCGATGTTAACCAACGTTTCAGAGGTCATACTGCCTCCGCCGTCAGGGCGATGCGTAGGAAGATTTCCGTCTTCTGGGTTGTTGCGCTGTGTAGGCTGGTCGATGTTAACCAACGTTTCAGAGGTCATACTGCCTCCGCCGTCAGGGCGATGCGTAGGAAGATTTCCGTCTTCTGGGTTGTTGCGCTGTGTAGGCTGGTCGATGTTAACCAACGTTTCAGAGGTCATACTGCCTCCGCCGTCAGGGCGATGCGTAGGAAGATTTCCGTCTTCTGGGTTGTTGCGCTGTGTAGGCTGGTCGATGTTAACCAACGTTTCAGAGGTCATACTGCCTCCGCCGTCAGGGCGATGCGTAGGAAGATTTCCGTCTTCTGGGTTGTTGCGCTGTGTAGGCTGGTCGATGTTAACCAACGTTTCAGAGGTCATACTGCCTCCGCCGTCAGGGCGATGCGTAGGAAGATTTCCGTCTTCTGGGTTGTTGCGCTGTGTAGGCTGGTCGATGTTAACCAACGTTTCAGAGGTCATACTGCCTCCGCCGTCAGGGCGATGCGTAGGAAGATTTCCGTCTTCTGGGTTGTTGCGCTGTGTAGGCTGGTCGATGTTAACCAACGTTTCAGAGGTCATACTGCCTCCGCCGTCAGGGCGATGCGTAGGAAGATTTCCGTCTTCTGGGTTGTTGCGCTGTGTAGGCTGGTCGATGTTAACCAACGTTTCAGAGGTCATACTGCCTCCGCCGTCAGGGCGATGCGTAGGAAGATTTCCGTCTTCTGGGTTGTTGCGCTGTGTAGGCTGGTCGATGTTAACCAACGTTTCAGACGTCATACTGCCTCCGTCATCAGGGCGATGACGGAGGCAGTATGACCTCCGAAACGTTGGTTAACATCGACCAGCCTACACAGCGCAACAACCCTGAAGACGGATATCTTCTTATTTGGATGAACTTTGGGGTTCGAAGGGCTGGCGCTAGAGTAGAAAACTTCGTATTCTGGGTTACGAGAGTACGTATGAATGGCTAATCGCGTCATAAACACAGCGTATAGATTATTGGGAAAAGACTCCACTCATTCGTGACCTCGGCATTATATGACGGATGTCAGATCGCTAATATTAGAGTCGATCTGTGGCCTTTTACGTTCTTGCAGAAGATGTTATACCACTGACGTTAACGTTGTATCACCGAGGTCTACGAAAATCGAAAGGTCTAAAGGTCTAGAACAGACGTTCCCAAAGTGTGGGGCGCGGCCCCCTGGGGGGGGGGGTTGGTTCTCTAGGGGGTCGTGTTGTTTGTATGAAAAACTTTTTAACGAAATATGGAGAAACATTTTTAACATCCTTCAGCAGTAGCAGCAGCCATCAAAACAAAGTATCGTTCTACGATGAACCTGGAAAACGACCTTAGAGCGGTCATTTCAAAACATCCATCCCACTAATCCATGTATGAAGCGTATATTTTATTACAGTTTTTTTTATTAAAATTAAATGTATTGAATAATATATGCTAAATTATAAAATAAATGTGTACTATATGGAGAAACATTTTTAACATCCTTCAGCAGTAGCAGCAGCCATCAAAACAAAGTATCGTTCTACGATGAACCTGGAAAACGACCTTAGAGCGGTCATTTCAAAACATCCATCCCACTAATCCATGTATGAAGCGTATATTTTATTACAGTTTTTTTTATTAAAATTAAATGTATTGAATAATATATGCTAAATTATAAAATAAATGTGTACTAATAGCTAAATTTTATGTGAAATCTGTTTGTTTGTACTTGTTCTGGAAGGGGGGGCGTGAAATTTATTAAATGTTTTAAGGGGGGCGCAAGGTATAAAAGTTTGGAAACCTCTGGTCTAGAATGTAGGACGTAGTCCGGAGGTTGGGGACTAGCTGTATCGATTGGTCCGAACAGAGTAGGTTTTTACCTGAGGACGGAGAGAGATATATCAGTCTCTGAAACGTCGTATTTTGGGGGGATGGGGGGGGGTAAAATTCGAGACGGTGGATGAAGTGTAGGTATTTCTTTGTTTTTTATTTTATTCAGAGTTATAAATCAGTAGTATTTGACGAATAGTTGTCTTTACTCACTCTTTCTACATTTTGTTTGCTGTAAACTTTGTTTGTTGTTGAGTAATTACACTTAGTCTTCTTTCATTATGTCAAAAAAGAATAAAAGAAAACTTGTCTGTTCAAAAGAAAATGAGAAAACTGTACTGTCTGCTGCAGACTTGAAAATTAATTAACGTTATTGTGTGCTCTGGACGTGATAACATATCGGTTTATGAGTAAGACTTTCTTTCGTTTTACATTGGGCATTTAGCCTCCGTGCCGTACCTCAGTGATTGCAAAGTTGATGCTGACGGTAATAGACCTGAGGATATTGGCTTTCAGATCCGTGGCAAACGAATCAGGAGACAACATTTAATTAGGTTACGCTTTTATGAGATTTGAGGTTCTCACGGTAGTGAGATTGTGGCGCCGCTAGGACCCTGAACATGGAGGCAGTAATGTCCTTCGAAACGTTGGTCACACGGCGTCACAGTTCAGAAGACCGACGTGGACAAGTGACGTTTATCCGCCTCGCTTTTTGAAATGTTTGCAGATGCATCGGAAGTACTTTACGTTCGTAGTAGGCTTGGGTAAAAGCTGTTTTGTGACGTCATTGGCAGTCTTAAAACGGGGTGGGGTTGAGAGGCGGCTACAGGATTTTCAAATAATCCGTGGTAAACCATCACCAAGTCGTTTGACCTGTTTACGGATGAAGATGTCTGATTAAAGCAGCAGCATATCTTTCTACCCAATATTTTTACTGCTTGTAATCAGTAAACTTGAGTTTTCTTTTTCTCAGGCAGTGTTTTGCTTGTCGAACCTCAGGTTGCACCGAGAATATTTGGTCTCTGTGGAAGTCAATTAAAATTAACGTACTTAATTAGGCCTGCTATGAGAATATCGAATAAGCAGCTCCATACGCCGTCAAGCAGTCTTTAGCTCTCTCTCGTTTGTTTATAATTGTTTAATTTTAACCGTCTAATCACAATAAAATATTTTATTAAATATTAAAATATTATTACACAATTAACATTTAATATTTAAAATATATTAAAATATATATTAAAATGATGCTCTTTTATCGAAATGTTCGATTTACAATTAGAGCATCATCTTTTTTTTCACGACAAGTTTCGGTTTTCAATTAACCATCTTCAGGTGTAGAATCGATATAAATTCAAATGTAATATTCTAAATGAAATCCTTCGTCAGATGTCCATTAAATATCGGAAAGTTATCCTCTTCTAGATCAATTGTACTTTGTTATCACATTCAATGTTGTTTCGTAAATGTATGTGATCTTGCGTGGGTGAAATGTTTGTAGTGTTTTTTTTATAATCGCTCTGTAAATTAAATAATAATGTTATAATGATTAAATGAATATTATTATTATTTAGTGTTCTGTCTGACGACAGATCCATATGAACAGGATCCTTCCATCCTTTTCTCGGACTGGGACCTGTTCATATACGTTCTTGGCAGATGATCCAGAAGTGGTTTGCCATTTCCTTCTTCTGTGTGTGAATGGAGTAATTGTTGGGATGCCACGGAGGAAAACTCCGTGTTGCCTAGACCACGGCCTTGCCCAACACAAGTTATAAATTCGGGCATTAGAGATAGAAAACAAAATAATATATTGAGAAATTTTAATTTAATTTAAAAACATACCAGATAGTTTGTAAAATAAATCTTGGGGTAAGGATCGCGATGATGTTGATTTCCGTGCCCCGATTTGAGGACCTCGAGTTTGAGGTCGAGTGGATCTCGAAACAAGTGAACACGGGAAGCGTTGCTTAGCGACAAGTGGAGACCCCTATCCCTCCATTGTCAGAGTTTTCTTCAGAGAGACCACTTTAGATATTCTTTTCGCAGCTTTGTTAAGCGCTCCTTTCCGATACCTACAAAAGAAGTGCATACACTCATAATAGTGATGTTACATTTTAGATGTTACCACTCATTGACTGATTCTTTATTTCAGTCAACTGGTATACCGTGACATCTGATTCAAATACGTGTCTACGTAATTTAAGAATCACTTCATAAATTGTGGTGAAAATATTGGAATATTTTGCGGATTTACAACGTTTGTGGTGCGCGGTGGTAATTTTGTTGTGAGTCTTCACACTTAAATATAACCTACACGGAAGTCTCGAGCAAATATAAGAACGTCATGATTAAAGTGACATATTAACGACATTCCGTTTCAGAAGAACGCCTAGCTCACCTGTTGATTTACAGCTACACAGAATGGCAGTAAAACACGTTGAGAAGTTAACTTCACCACTACAAGGTAGAAGCACTGAACAGTCTCTTTAGAGAATAACAGGAACATTGTTTATATGATGCTTATTTATTATTAGTGTTCTGTCTGACGACTGGTCCATATGAACAGGATCCTTCCATCCTTTTCTCGGACTGGGACCTGTTCATATACGTTCTTGGCAGATGATCCAGAAGTGGTTTGCCATTGCCTTCTTCTGTGTGTGAATGGAGTAATTGTTGGGATGCCACGGAGGAAAACTCCGTGTTGCCTAGACCACGGCCTTGCCCAACACAAGTTATAAATTCGGGCACCGCCGATATGATGCTATATCATCTTAAATGTCCACATTTACTCGTATGTAACATTAATGCTTATCACCCATCGTATTCTGTGCTATGATAGTAGCCTACTAGGAGAGGGTTATGCGTAATTTTATACATTTCCCGTATCAGTTTATCACAGCATCTCAGAATCTTCAGACAGCATGAAATCTTTAAAAAAAAAGTCGAGATGGCCGGTCACAGGACCTTCCGATTGCGCCCAGAGAGGAGGTACTTCTCTTCGGACGTACAGGAAAACGCTCAGATGACGTTACGAGGGCGGCCGGAGATTTCCATTGTTATTTTCCTGAGATGTGGAAGGGACCGGAAACGAATACGGGGGTTGAGGGTGGAAGGAGATAAAAGTACGAAAGGGACAAAGAAGAGTGTAAGGGACTATAATGGCGGCGGGGGGAGAGGTAAACATCTCTGCTTAAGTCTCTTTGATGGATGTGCGAAAACACCAGTTCCTGCAGCGCTGGGATTTGGATTTGTGTTCTATCCCCTTGACTCAGTTGCAGGCATAAACGCTAATCGATAGATTTTCGTGATCCCATCGCTATCTTGAATATTTTAACCCCGTCTCTTTGTCGGTGATACTGTTGTTGAGTAAATCGAGTTCTCGAAGTTTTGAGTACGAGTTGGTGCCTGTATTTTTATTATTTAGTGTTCTGTCTGACGACAGGTCCATATGAACAGGATCCTTCCATCCTTTTCTCGGACTGGGACCTGTTCATATACGTTCTTGGCAGATGATCCAGAAGTGGTTTGCCATTGCCTTCTTCTGTGTGTGAATGGAGTAATTGTTGGGATGCCACGGAGGAAAACTCCGTGTTGCCTAGACCACGGCCTTGCCCAACACACGTTATAAATTCGGGCACCGCCGGGAATCGAAGCCGAGACCCCAGGATTACAAGGCCAGCGTTCTAACCGCTAGACCACCGTGGCGGTTTGGTGCCTGTACTGAACGATAATTAAAAAAAATCAGCAGATTCTTTTCAGTCGTGTATTTGCAAAGAGAACAGTGTGGCAAGCGAGCGAAATGTTTCGGTGTTATAGTTTGTGGACGTTTTTACTTAATCTCCTCACGTACAGATGGTTCGTCACAGTCGCGGTGTTGACCCTTTGTTTAAGGCTTTCCTACTTTAATACCAACCTCGTGTTCCCACAGTAATCCTCTTTTTTTTTTTACAAACGTGGCTCTGACCATCGAGTCACAGTTGTAAAGCCTTGCATTTTACGTAAGGGAGTGTTTCAGTTCAAGAAACCTTATGACGAGTGTGGTGCCAGGTAACCTGGTGTACAGTAAATTCATTTACCATATTCAAGAAACCTAATCATGACGGTATTACCATTACATCTCGTTTAGAGGAACTGTTTCTTACCTGATACAAGAAGCCAAATCAACGATTATGTCATGTATAAAGTTTCAGTCAAAGAAGTTAATTTTCTTATTTACCAAATGTTTAAACCATGAAAAAGGCCACACCACTGTCATTTTGATTTGTGTTTCGTAACGCGTAGCAGTAAAGTAAAGTTTGTCCCACTATACGCCATGTAGGCGTTTGGGGGGAGTGGAGGTATAGCTCCTCTCTTCCTTGACCTCGGCACTAGATGGGGGTGAGTGGTCAGGATCACGCCCCGGCCGGCTTTATCCCGGGGAAAGGACCCCCGGTACCCATTGTAGAGGAGGCTGGGTGGGCCCCAGAGGCTAGAGGAAAAAATCCTCTGCCCCCGTCGGGTATCGAACCCCGGTCGTCCAGCCCGTAGCTAGTCACTATACTGACTGAGCTATCCCGGCTCATACGCGTAGCAGTAATGAAGTATTTATGTTGATTATGGCTGAGGAAAGCCACGATGGCGCCGGGATGCTGCACGGTGGACCATATTGAGCGATCCGTGACGTCAGCTCCGAGCCGTAGTACACACAATGCAGCCCGTTGGGCCCAGGGTGGGGGGGCTGACCGGAAGAACAGCATTGAATATCGGCAGCTGTTATGTTTCGGATATCAATGCGGACGTATTTAAAAGCGCCCGTGGTTACTATGTCCGCATTGTGCTTGGCATTAATGCGTCGGCGAAGTGTCTCAAAGACTCCGGAAACACGTTAGTTGAATGCGCCGATTTGAAACGTAAGCGACTAAAGCCGATAGAGACAGTCTTTGCCTAAAGCCAGGAATGAAGAAGAATATTGCATTGTTTGATATACGAGACTCTCACAGCGACGAAGATTTTTTTTAGACTGTGACCCCGTGTGGACTTGCAGGTAGAACGAAAAACTGTGCTCCACTTATCAGGAAGTCTTCACTCGGACCAACATCCGTCCACCCTCATGTTAGAGGCAGTTAGGACCTCTGAAACGTCGGTCAGTAAAAATTAACGTTTAATGCAATTTCTCACAAAATAGTAAAGACTCGCCAAAACGGCTACGGAAACCTGTGAAATGCTAAAGCAAGCATTTGGGGAGTCCGCAATGGGTCGTGCACAAACTTTTGTGTGGCATTCACGTTTTAAAAATGGCCGAACCTCTGTCGATGATGACGAGCGTTCTGGACGACCATCTTCGAGCACAACGCCCGAAACTGTTACGAAGATCGACGTCGTACCATCACTTGTACGACTTGTGCGACATTGTTGGGATAGGCTATGGGGCCTGTCAGCTGATTCTAAAGGAAGAACTCCACATGCGACGCATCGCAGCCAAGTTTGTGCCAAGGTTCCTGTCTGAGGACCAGAAGCAGAATCGCCTTGACTTCTCGTTTGTCAGGAGCTCAAAGATCTTGCAAGATCCGACCCCAACTTCCTTTCTAAGCTCTGTGTGACTTCTTCCTCTTCCCAAAGATGAAATTCAGCTAAAGGGAAGGAGATTTGAGACGATAGAAGAGATTCAGGCAGAATCGCAGATGGTGCTTGACAGGCTGACAAAGAAAGATTTCCAGGGATGCTTCCAGGCTTGGCAGCGGCGCTGGGATCGTTGTGTTCACTCCCAGGGGAACTACTTCGAGGGTGAATTTAATACCTGAGATAAGTGTACGGGTTTTTATACGCGCAGTCTTGAAACTTTCCGATCGCACCTCGTACAAATCTTCACTTTACGAATTATTTCCCCCTTGCCGAGTTACCTAACTTTCTTTAAGCACGACGTTTTCCATTTACGGCGTGATATTAGCCGGACAATAAGGACGCGTATTTAAATCTCATGTTCAAGTTGATTAGTCGAAGTCGTAGCAAATTATATTCTAACTTTCTCTTTCATGACGTTTCTCGGTCTTTCGCGGGGGCGTGTAGACCTCACGTCCCGTTTACCGAGAACGCTGTTCTAGGTCAGGGACGGATGAAGGGAATCTCAGTATACGGCATTTCACTTTCAGAAGCAAAGTAGAAGAAGGAGGAAATGGTTTCTGTTTTTATATTACCTAGGAGCGACAGTAACCTAACTCGAATGTCCACCTGTTCCCTAAGAGAAATTGCCTGTTGTTCCTGCGGTGAGTCGTGCATTCCTCATTAGTCAGAAGTGATCTTGAATATCCTCTTGATTCGTGGAATGCACGGATTTAGTCCGACGTCACGAAGCTTTTGGCGTGTGTTGTGATCGTTTCTGCCCTCAAATTCTTTATGGTTACGATAATTTCTTAAACACCTAAATTTCTGTACTTTAAGCGAAATGATCCGCCAAATTCTTCTCTTATTTGCTTGAAACCTTTAGAATTCTCGTTCCTTCTCGAAATTTTATACATTTGCCTTTGTTTACTTTTAATTCTTCTCGCAAAAAAATTGTTCCTCCGCTAGATTTGTATCAGCTTCAAGTACTGTGTGTGTAAAGGTGTTAAAATATTTAGAAATCGTTTTGTCATGCTTAGACGCTTTTGTGTTAGTAACCTTGTTAAACCAATTACCCTTTACGTAGTTTCATTTTATTTTTTATTATTAGTGTTCTGTCTGACAACAGGTCCATATGAACAGGATCCTTCCATCCTTTTCTCGGACTGGGACCTGTTCATATACGTTCTTGGCAGATGATCCAGAAGTGGTTTGCCATTGCCTTCTTCTGTGTGTGAATGGAGTAATTGTTGGGATGCCACGGAGGAAAACTCCGTGTTGCCTAGACCACGGCCTTGCCCAACACAAGTTATAAATTCGGGCACCGCCGGGAATCGAACCCGAGACCCCCAGGATTACAGGGCCAGCGTTCTAACCGCTAGACCACCGTGGCTGTAGTTTCATTATTTAATATTTATTATAATTTGTATTATATGTATTTAGTCCATTTTTGTTCTTACCTTTGTTGTGTGTACTTCGTACTTATTTTATCATTTTGTATCTTTTACTCTGACTCTGTAATTGACTCCTGTAGCTGTTGAGTCAGCAAATTAAAATTAAGAATTGAATTATTATTATTATTATTTCTGTTTTCACGCTTGTTCCTAGTACTTTTCGTCTTGAACCCTCAGTTTTTAAGATTCTGGTTGTACACTTTCCTTACTACTACTGATGCTTTGAAAGTTCAGAAATTTTTGGATTTTCCTCTGGATATTTCAGTTGGTTTCTTGGCTGGTTTGAACATTATACACTTTACTGAATATGTGCTTATGATGCAAAATGTTCTTATGCGTAGTGCAGATGTACATGGAAGTGCGTTTATTATTATTATTGTTGTTGGTGGTGGTGGTGGTGAATATAGATTTGCTGCGTGATGGAAAATATTGAGTAATAAGATGATAAAGATAAAGCTAATGGAATGGAAAATTAGAGGCGATGCTACATCAAAAGGATAATTTATAGTCTTTGAGAACAACTGCGAGGAGCGTAGGGTATCCGAAAGGAGGAGGCTAAAAATGCAATACTCGGTTCATAAATGAATCAGTTACGTAGATTAATGTTAAGAATTTGTGGAAACATATCAGAGATACAGTGAGAAAAAAGGATTGTCTACCAATTTTACAGGCTGATACAGTTTGTGGTGATATTACAAGAGTTTTGGTAATGAAAGGCACTTACACAGGAAGTCTCGACCATCTAGGACACTGGTATTCAAACTTTTTTGTTCGCGTACCCCCAGATATAATTTATCTTCAACTTTGTACCCCCAAAGTTGTTGGTGTATAATTCAAGTTATACATAGTATATAATCTACATCTAAAATAAATTAAACAAATTATATTACTGATTATTCAGTGTTTATCGTAAAAAAAAAAATTTTAAAAAAATTCACGTACCCCCGGGGGTACGCGTACCCCAGGTTGAATCACCACTGGTCTAGGGGACTGAATTTTACAGGAAATAGGACACTTCGTCGACGGAAGAGGACAATACATCGCCAGTAAAATCTTTGAAAATGTTTTGCTCCCTTAATGTAGGGGTTTAAATATTGTTAGACGTGTAATAATAATCATCATAATAAGAATAATTGAATATTCCTGTCACTGGAAAATTGCAGTCGTCCATTCCGTTTGTGATGATAAAAGAAGTTCTTGGTAGTTATGGAGGTGTCTCGTTGGTACATGTTCTGGGTAAAATTGTTTGTGTGATGTTGGCTATGCGCTTAAGGGCACAAATTACTGTCCAGATCCCATATGGGCTTTGTAAATGGTAAAGGACTATTCGTATTGGTTTAGTAATTAAAACGCGAGTGGACAAGTCTTTAGGTTGAGGACTCGGACAATGCCGCCAGATACGGAGGTAGTTTTCAACAATTTCAGGCTTTTCACTTGCGATTTGGAAAACCTGAAGGAAAGAAAGCATTTGGAAGATCTAGAGTTAGACGGGAGTACAGACTTATTGTTGATATCTGAGAATATGGCTCAGGTCAAGGACGGGTGGCGGGATTTTGTGAATACTTTAGCGAACGCCAGTTTCTGAAGTAGGGCTGTGCTCCGTGTAGTTGGTTTAGTGTTTTTTAGAAAGCCGTTCGCTTCATTGAGAGGTCTTTTGTCCAAAAAAATGAGAATTGAATTTGTAAAAGTTACATGCATGATATTAATTACTGCATGTATGAAAGAAAATGTAACAAGTTTTTGTGTCAGAATTAAACAGCTGATTTAATCGATCATATACGCGACGTTAAACAAGGACGAACCCTATGTCACATGTCCTTTTTAGTTAATACGTTTATTGATTACGTAATCAACCAATGAACAGCGGGAGGAATATTCATACCCAGATTGTTTGGGGGAAACCGTTGGTTACACGCACGCGATCTGGCGGTGTCGTCCTACACTACAAATCGGTTACAACAATATTCAACAAAGCGGAAAGATATTATTTCAAAGAGCCACGGTGGTCTAGCGGTTAGAACGCTGGCCTTGTAATCCTGGGGGTCTCGGGTTCGATTCCCGGCGGTGCCCGAATTTATAACTTGTGTTGGGCAAGGCCGTGGTCTAGGCAACACGGAGTTTTCCTCCGTGGCATCCCAACAATTACTCCATTCACACACAGAAGAAGGCAATGGCAAACCACTTCTGGATCATCTGCCAAGAACGTATATGAACAGGTCCCAGTCCGAGAAAAGGATGGAAGGATCCTGTTCATATGGACCTGTCCTCAGACAGAACACTACAAAAAATAAATAAATAACTATTTCAAAGGCGAAACTAAGTAACATCAAGGCTGTGAAACAGTGGGAGAAATTAAGTTAGGAAGAAAACTGATTATGAAGCGATAATTTGTAATATAAACGGTGAAATAAGATAGTATAATTGCGTCATATTGTGAATCAAATATTAAATTAATTATTCGGTTTTTGTCCGTCTAATCACAATTATATTTAAAATTTATAAAATAAGATAATTAAAATATCATTTTATGTTCCACATCGAATAATCGATTTACATTTGGAACATTTTTACAACATGTTTCGGTTTCATCGAACCATCTTCAGGTGTAAAATTCGACATATCGACACCAGAGGCTATAAGACGACAATAAATATTATATGTTTGGTTATGCTGAGGGAAATATTGCTTCTTGTGGATATCAAATAGGAGGATTTGGGTCATTGTAGATGAGGAGATGTGAAAATTGTGAAGGTGTGGAGAAGAAAATTGGTCCCACCCTGCGTATCGTCCATGCACCATGACCAGAAAGCACGTCGTGTGACATAACTTAGTGTCCCAGGAAAGAAGTTAACTTGATTTTCACACGTGACTACTTCCCTAGAGCACATCAAATACTGTACTGTTAAACTTCCCCTGCGTGTTCCGCTTGTCCGCACACCAGCAGTGTCCGCATGGTGACCTTTTTGCTTTCCGTCTGATCTTCCCACATGAGTCTCATTCTGTAATGTCATGGGGTAGCTATCGGTTGGCCGATAATGACGTTACGTAAACTATTTTTTTTTAACTAACAGATCTACGAGGTGCGATCGGAAAGTTTACAGACTGTTTCAATAGATGTAGTACGAGCTTCTGCCGCTAGGGGGTGCGGCCTACATTCATAGTGAATCAGTGTGCCAGCCGGCATCATCGAATTAGCATTTGTTTCTTAGTTACGGGCGTTTTGGTAGTGCATTACACCGACCCTCCTGCGATTTCGGAATGGCGTGTGCATCAAATTTTGCCAAAGACTCGCCAAAACCGCTACGGAAACCTATGAAATGCTAAAGCAAGCATTTGGGGAGTCCGCAATGGGTCGTGCACAAACTTTTGTGTGGCATTCACGTTTTAAAAATGGCCGAACCTCTGTCGATGATGACGAGCGTTCTGGACGACCATCTTCGAGCACAACGCCCGAAACTGTTACGAAGATCGACGTCGTACCATCAACGACTTGTACGACATTGTTGGGATAGGCTTTGGGACCTGTCAGCTGATTCTAAAGGAAGAACTCCACATGCGACGCATCTCGGCCAAGTTTGTGCCAAGGCTCCTGTCTGAGGACCAGTAGCAGAATCGACTTCTCGTTTGTCAGGAGTTTAAAGATCTTGCAAGAACCGACCCCAACTTCCTTTCTAAGCTCTGTGTGACTTCTTCCTCTTCCCAAAGATGAAATTCAGCTAAAGGGAAGGAGATTTGAGACGATAGAAGAGCTTCAGGCAGAATCGCAGATGGTGCTTGACAGGCTGGCAAAGAAAGATTTCCAGGGATGCTTCCATTGCTTGGCAGCGGCGCTGGGATCGTTGTGTTCACTCCCAGGGGAACTACTTCGAGGGTGATGGATGAATTTAATACCTGAGATAAGTGTACGGGTTTTTATAGGCGCAGTCTGGAAACCTTCTGATTGCACCTCGTATGTTAACCGCGCTCTTACCTGTACAACTTTCATTGGCTTTTGGTATCTCTTCATTGCTTGAGATTCTTGATTTATTTTTGTTGTTGTTGAATCTCTTGGAGCGAAGACGTTCCAATTGAACTTCGGAGAGAAATTCTGTAGAAAAGCCGACACTTAAAATGGGTTATAACGCCAACAGACACACATTAGCGTTAATCAATTAATATTACATTATTCAGTTCCTTTATCATGGGTGGGAAACTTGGTCTTCTTGTGACATCTAAAGAGAGAGCATTTGTTGAGGATGTCTGAGAACAAGACGCCCCTTGGAAGACCTAGTTATAAGTGGAATTATGATTTATAAAAAGTAATTGTAATTAAACAGTGTGAGGATGTGGTCTGTTTTTGTCTTGTTGAAGATAAGAACCGTGGTAATGATCTTCATGTTTTCTGAAGGAGGATTCTGGTCTTTGGCAGTGAGAAGTGAGGGTTGCAATGTTAAGTTACTGCGCGCACTGGAGTTTCTGTTAGGCAGGAACGTTACAGCGTATTTGGGGGTGGATCGCAATCAATGCCGAATGTAATGAACGGGCTTGGCATCCCCATAACATATGAATGTCGACAGGCATTATTGCGGAATCAATCGCATGACCTGTGACCTTTCCGAGAAGCTTCTTGAATAACTTATTTTCTCCGTCTGAAAGCGGTGGAAAACGCGGCGACGACATGATTTCCTTTCGTGTAAGGAAGAAAGTCAGAAATTTTCCCGGTTGACCGATTTTCAAAATTGAGACGGTATTTCCGAAAATGGGAACCAACATGGCGAATGCATGAAATCCATATTTTTATACTTGTTCAATTTTATCAGTCTAATCACAATAAAATATTATTAAATATTAAAATATTACAGTTAACCATTTAAATATTTAAAATATATTAAAATGACGCTCTCTATCGAAATATATATTTTAAATATTTAAATGTTAATTGTAATATTTTAATATTTAATAATAATATTTTATTGTGATTAGACTGATAAAATTGAACAAGTATATATTCAACACAATATGACGCAACATTATCATCTCATCCATATTTTTACTTCAGTTTGATGGCTGTAACTCATTATTCTCGGAGTTAGGCGTTTGAAATATGGTGTGAAGATGTGTCGTACTACAAATTAAAAATTAAAATTGTTTTAGAAGTAATTTAAAGCACAGTGATGGTATGAAAATTTGAGGTTATGTCCGATAAATTTTTACGTACAGAAAATCTGTACTTCTAACTTCAGTTCCTTGCGATAAGAAATCGAACTCTGCTATTACGAAGCCAACAACAGAAATTATGACGACGAAGATGGTGATAGTTCATTTTCGAATGTTCCGAGTTCTGACTTGTCTCGGTAGTCAAGGCCTCGTTTGTATGATTTTGCCCCTGGCCGTTTGGCAGCGTGTCATACTGCATGAACGTCATCTCAGTTTCTGTTCCGTTAATTTGATATGCTGCAGATACAGTTTCTTTGTTTTTGCAGTTTGCAACTCAGTGGTGTGAGGGTGGGACAATCGGCTTCCTAGGCTTTATATGTCTGCCTCGCTTGCGCTGTGACGTCACCAGCGTGATGTATAGTCTGTGCAAATTAAAAGGAGAGGCTTCGAACTACATATATCCACTGAGATAAATATTTATCGTCGCCCAAATAGTACTTAAAAAGTTCAGTCCGTACCGCAAAGAAAACACTTTTTTTTCCGTTCAAGTGGTTCAAGGCTGCCTAATTAAATAATGGCTGTTAATTCTCAGAATGGCACGAAAATCGTACATTCTCTCGAGGAGCGAACTGGAATTAATTCATAAAAACTCATGTTTTCAGGGACATTCTGTAGCTACCACTGGACTTAAAAGGTAACTGAACGACAAAGGCTCTGTTCCCGTTATACCTGGGACAAAGGCTGGTTAGCTTAATGTTAAATACGTATATTAAGACGTAAAGAATGCGTGGAAGGCTGCCCCGATGCCCGACATACGTCATTAGAGCTTGTGGGCACAGTAATTTTTCTTTTGTCTGGACACACACACAGCAGTTACAAAAATATGGAGTTTCGGCAGGTCATCTCAGCGGTAACGTCTCCCGCTTCCATCATGGACGTTTTTATTTCAAGTATTGGCCTTCAGCATCCATGCGCTGAGGTTTTAAGTGGTTCTGTTGAGTTCTTACGTAAGATTATCTCCATAATATTTTACAATACGCTACGACTGCCTCAGTTTTAAAATTTCCGAACGTTTTGTTACAGTTGTTAACGCATTTCCGATATTCCTCAGGCCTTCCGGTCAAAAATCTGTAGTCGTATCTGAAAATATGTTGCTACAGTTTACTTTCCGATTCGTGATCCATCGCCTCTTTCGTCCTCTCCATCTAATCGTCATTCCACCGTCGTTGGAAGCTGATCTTTGACGGCCCCACGAGGTGTGCCTTAGCCCTGACCAAGCAGCTCATAATCATGCCGTCGGTTCTAAGTTAGGGGCCTTCATCTCTGACCTGGCGCGTCTCCCCTCGGTCGATCCCTCATACATAACCCATGAACCATCTCATCTCCCAGGATCTGGCCTGGTATTTTAACAATACGCCAATGTCTTTCAGGCTGTGACCTTTGACGACACCGACCTCAGTGACGTCAGCTTCCCAGAGTGCAACGTCAAGACCACGAACCACAGCTTCCAGGTGAGGCGAATCCTTCAGAACCCTTTGTGTGTGTCGTCGTAACCCTAGTTCTTTGCCCAAGGATGAGAAGCTAATACTGCTCTGGCTCGTTCCCGTTCAGAATTATATACCATCTTATGAAATTATGGGGTCCTTTCTAACCAAAAATTGCCAGCCATTTGCCCGTAAACGTTTTGGTGCCCCCGGAAAAGTTTTAGGATTGGGTAAACTATATATAGTTTTAACCGGGAGTACTCTCCATTGCTCAGGATGGCGGGAGGGAGTGGTCGCGTTCAGATAAAGTTGTTCAGTACTAGGAACTCCCAGTTGGCAGGTTCATCTTCACGAGTTTATGTGTAGCCGCCTCATTACATTGGTGTTTTCGGATGAAATCCGTCGTCACGTCTTTCAGATCTTGGTATAGGTTTCAAGAAGTGAGGTTCAGGGACCCAATACCAGCCGCAAGGAACGCCCTGAGGTGGTATAATTTCTGCCGATTATTTACGAATGCCTGAATGGTGATAAGTTAAAATTGACGGATATTTATTAAATATATTGCCAAGATCATGCCATTATAGACCATCTCACCTCGGTACTTATAACATTTTTCCACCAGTAATAGCAATATGACTCTCAGTAGAACTTCTGAGGTGGTAGCCATCATTGGTGTCGCTGGTAGGATGAAGGCCTTGAACGTTTCTGAGTTTTTCAAAAGTATGCAACTTTTATCAAGGTGATTGCTTTGTAAAATGGAAATCAGAATGTCAGTATACAAAATTGTAGTTGGAGGGCCTGAAGAAATAGGTGTAGATAGGAGGATAATATTAAAATTAAAATTAGGTTTGGAAGGCGTGGATTGGATCGGGCTTTCTCAGGTTGAGGTCCATTGGTGGGCTGTTTGTTCTTTGTGTTTAACAAAAACAGAGAAGATTTCCGTCTTCAGGGTTGTTGCGCTGTGTAGTCTGGTCGATGTTTACCAACGTTTCAGAGGTCATACTGCCTCCATCATCAGGGCGATGAATATTCACACAGCGCAACAACCCAGAAGACGGAAATCTTCATACTCACCGCTGTGAGAACCTCAAGTCTTACAAAAACAGAGAAGTTCAGTGCTTGTAGGAGAGGTGAAAAGTCTTTCCCAGAGCGTATTTTAATTCCAGAGAGAAAGGAGTAACCATTTTGTATGTCATGAGGAAAATGTATCATGTCTGTCTGTCCCTAATTAAATTTGAACAAGTTAGACGATTGTTTTGGAAATTTATTTGAATTCAGTCACTGACAAATCTGATGTGGGAGGTCATTAACCATTTGAAATAGGACCTAAGCTAAATACTGTTTACAAATTTAGCCCATACTACGAAGAAATCACAATGCTTCTGCGTTACAAAGACCAGTTGGTTAATATGGATTTGGGAAGTAATCGCTGTTTATTTTGAGAATCTTATGAAACCCACAAAACACTGGTGAAACTGTGGAGTTGTTGATTTTCTAAAACACATGGTACATATACTTATTGCTGTGCGTATAAGGGTTAAAGGTAAGTAGTATTCGTTCTTGTATCTACAGGTGATCGCCCCACCCCGACGACCGGTCCCGTGTGCAGGGGCTCGACGTGAGATGGAAGACTGGACCTCTGCGCTGAAGGATGCCGGCAGTAAGGAGAATTGTGAGGTGGGTGGGTCTGTCTGTCCACTTGTAGTGTCATTAGATGCTTGATTTTGTTTTAATCTTGCTGTTATCCGTATCTTTATTCTTTCTGGTTCAATTTCTAAACTTTACTTTTGTATGGAATGAAAGTAGTCTTATATGACCTCCATACTGTCTGCTTCCCTGCCCCCCCCCCCTCCTCCGCCTTTCCAACTTTTGAGACGATATTCTTGTTGACGTATTATCACAGGATGCTAGGGAGCTGATGGGTTATGCAAGTGTTCGCTACGTATTCATTGATTCATGTTCCCTGGACTAGTATTACCAATCTCCAGAGTAAACTAATTCTTGTGGTTATTTGCGCTGTTGACTGAGTGCATACCTACTGGCGATGACAACATAACTAACCCTCCAAGTGTGATGTCCGTCTGTATACACTTAATACGTGTATTGTGTGCGAGAATTTTAATTAAATGTGGTTTGGGCGTAGTGCGTCAGGTGACTGCTTTAATGTTAATTTTAAACTTTCCACACTCTTGTTATACGAGACGGTGGTTGAAATAGTGGAGGTGAGGTGGAATGTCGTGACGCCATTACGCATGCACATCAGAATGTCCGTCTGTACGTATTTCAGTAGAGAATGACCTGACGGAAATTAATGAAATTCGGTGTTAAGATTATGCCACCGGTGAGTCCTGCAGAAACATGATTTTTAATTTACTGTACTCTATAATGAGACAGTTGCTTGACGTCGTGAGGTGGAATGATGATGAAGCCATTGCACTTGATGATCTGCGCATGTTCATCACTAACTCAACCTAACCTAGTACAACCAAACTTCACATATTTCATAATTATAGAATAACTGCACGGAAAGTAATGAAATTTTGTATGGACGTTGTGCCATAGGTGAGAGCTGCATACTCTAATTTTTAACTTTCTGTGATAGATACTACTAACGATACCGTTACTTGAAGTCGTGAGATGGAATGTCGACGCCATTACGCATGTTTCTCTGCGCATCACACATAACCTAGCTCTTAATCCGTGATAACCTTCTGTACGCATTCGTTATTGCATTGTGATTTCAAGGCTTTTCATGAAATTCGATATGGACTCGTAGCTCATACTTTTTAACTTTTACAGTTAGTAAATGCCCACTTGATGGATGCTCGAAGACAATTAACTGTTCATGAGGTATATTCTTAAATAAATGGTATAAATAAATAACAATGTAACACAATGTGAGTCAGCTGTGCTGTAGCACACTGGGCTCGTACACTTGTGTTAATGAGTTCGAGTTCCAATCGAGTACTTTTTTCATGCAACCACCGCTTGTTCCTTTGCATTGTACAAAGAATTACTTTCCTAATGTCCTTTTTTATTTTCCAAAGATCTGTAACCATGTATGATTGTATGACCTTATTGTAAATGGCGCTAGTGTGAATCCCACCTCACAAGTTCGTTCGTACACCATTTTCTTATACTGATCATAGGAAATTGGCCCACATGGCTCAACACTCATACTAAATTTATTCCTAATCCGTCCACTGTTTCTCAAGTTAATTCTCTACAGACAGACAGACGTCAGTCATATATGTGCTAGTATCGCCAACCCCATCACTTCTACATTGTTTCTTTCTCCTTTCAGGCTGGTGACCCTCGTGACTTCCTGTCAGGGCATCACTGCTGGTATGCCACATCACATGCTCGACCCACATACTGCAATGTGTGCAGGGAGGTGCTCTCAGGTGCATTCAATGCCCCAGGGGACTCGGGCCTGATTACAAAAGTAGACTGGGCTGGGGGAATTAATTTATTATGTTAATAATGTCAATATGTATTAAGACTGTGCCGTACTGATCGATAACGAGGAAAGTTTTGAGACATGGGTAGTCTAACAATATCCTTATTCAAAAAATTAATTTTTTGTCATTGTATTATTCCCCTTATTCCATTAATTTCTAATGCCAGATTTTAAAAAATGATGTCACTCATTTTGTGATTTTGCTGTAACTTTGTTTACGCACGCTTCTAGGACTTAAAAATTGGTGACTCTCAAGTCATGGAGTCACTATTGGAAACAAAAAGCTGTCATAAAATATAGTGTTTACTGTAGTCTGTATTGTGGGGTGCTTGCACTTTCTGAGTCTGGTGATGGGTTAATACAGCTGGACAGTACGGTCGTACATTCTGCATAGATATGTTGATGAAACATCCCTTGATGTGATTGGTGCAGGTGTGATGTCTCATGGACTGAGTTGTGAGGTGTGCAAGTATAAGGTACACAAACGATGTGAACCCAAGGCCATCAACAACTGCAAATGGACCACCCTTGCCAGTGTCGGCAAGGAAATCATCGAGGACAAGGACGGGGTGTGTGCTTTCGTATCTAATTTTTTTATCAGTACACCTAAAAATACTAGTGTAACATTTTGTGTCTCGAGTTTTGCGTTAAAGCAAATTTGTATAAACGTATGTGTATTTTTGAAAATATTGTACAGAAAAATAATTGTAGTTTTAAAAGTTTGGTACAGGTGCCAAACAATAATTTTCCCAATCTGTGTGTCTTTTGTGCTTTGCCGTTGAGTATAAGAGATAAAATTGCTTGTATTCCAGAACATCACAATGCCCCACCAATGGATGGAGGGGAACCTGCCTGTATATGCCAAATGCTCTGTCTGTGATAAAACCTGTGGTTCAGTGTTGAGGTGAGGTTATAATGCTAGAAAGTATAACCAATTATAAGATTAGTGTCTTCTCAGAGTAACTCACTCATCTTATCACCGTCAAATAAAATCCCATCCACCACTGGACCTAATCCTGAATCAGGTTACAGGTTCACAGCCTATTTTCTGTAACATCCACTCTAATATTATCCTCACAACTGTAGCCTCCTAAGTGGTCTCTTTCTGTGGTGGAGTCAAACAAAAATTTTGTAAGAAGGATTTTTCTTTCAAATGTTATATTCTCTCTCCCTCCCCCCACTCTCCCTGTGGTAAGATTTTTGTATGAAATATGTTGAATCATGCCAGTCTTCAGTGTGAACGTCATTGCCAGGTGACAAATTACTGACAAAAGAAATTCCAGTGATACATTGAAGTGCTTGTGCGTTTCAGACTGCAGGACTGGCGGTGTCTGTGGTGCAGAACTACAGTGCACACTGCTTGTCGTCCGCTTCACCCAATCTACTGTCCGCTGGGTCCCTGCAGAGTTAGTGTCGTGCCTCCTATTGCCCTGCACAGTATTGGTATGTTCTTCTATTTACTGTGCATGAACTTTTAAGTAGATTCCAATCTTTGTTGAGGAACATACTGCAAAGAAAGAGGTAGTATGTTCCTCTAAGACATTGGTATCTATCTACAAGTCCACACAACATCGCAACCCAGGAGGTAACATTTACATTTTTGCCGAGAACCTAAAATGTCACGTGGTTTAAGACACACTCATACATATGACGTGAATTTGCTTGGTAGGCAGTGATGAAGCTTGGGAAGCAGTGAGGCCACCTGACTGTTCCCCGTTGCTCGTGTTTGTCAACTCCAAGTCCGGAGACAACCAGGGGGTCAAGTTTCTGCGACGCTTCAAGCAATACTTGAACCCGGCTCAAGTGTTTGACCTCATTAACAATGGCCCAGGTTTTGGGTGAGTCAGATCATGGTTGCGTTATGGTACTGTGCCGGTGGATGGTCGGGAGAAAGCCTTTTCTCCACGTATACTTTTTTATATGCAAGAAACTGTGTTAAAATGCTTGTTGAATGTGCTGTAATGAATTACTTAGTAAGTGACTGAATAAGTAACTAAGTAATGAGCAATAGAACAAAATAATAATTAACTGTGGGATTAATAACTTACTAACTAAATAATTTTGTTACTAAGCAACCAACTCTTTTGTATTAGAACCTGAAGATTTAATGCCATCAATATATAAATCCGTCATTGGATTCCATAAGTGGTGAAGGCAGAAATCTCGCCATATTTGTCAGAAATTGAACTTTGTTCATGCAACCGAGAGGCAGTTGCTTAAGCGATTGAGATGTGGGGCGTATGTCGACATGACATTTTCTCCATAAGCCTTGCAGAAAGTATGTCTGGTTAGGTTACAATTGTGACGTCTGTCTACTCCGCAGTTTGCGTCTTTTCCGGCACTTCGATCCGTTCCGCATCTTGGTGTGCAGTGGGGATGGTTCTGTGGGGTGGGTCCTGTCTGAAATAGACTACCTCAACATGCATGTAAGTGCATCTCAATTTTGAATCTTTCTCCTTCAATTTTCTTCTGTTTTGGTTTAGCATTTATGGTGAATGTGTCAAGTGTTTTAGTGATTTTTTTCAGTAGAGAATTCTAACTTACATTTTGCATCAGAATTCTTCATGTCCATTTGCATGTTGACAGAAGCAGTGTCAGGTGGGCGTGCTGCCGTTGGGAACAGGCAATGATTTGGCTCGAGTTCTGGGCTGGGGCAGCTCCTGTGACGATGACACTCATATTCCGCAGCTCCTAGAGAAATATGAAAAGGCATCTACCAAAATGCTGGACAGGTGTGTGCCATAGAGCAGTTACTGTCGTGAGCCAATTCAGGTCTTTACCAAAATGACGACCCATTCTGTGAAATCCATTCTCATTTCCACAGCATGCTCCATTCTGCAGCCCACATTTGTTTCACAAATGTTTTCTCTCTCTCCATGGAGGACGTACAAAATGAAGTATACTTCTTATGTAACTGAATGTTTCCTAATTTTATAAAAATTTTGAAAGGAACAGAAGTATCAACAAGTCTCGTTTATCGTGAATACAGCACATTGTGTAGGCAAGCCCAGTATAAGAATCCAATGCAGTACCAGTTCCTCATCGTACTGCTCGTTACATGCTCCAGATTATAATGTCCCTTTGTTAGAATCATAGACAAATTTGGCTTGGAATTTAATTTTTCCAAACATTAAATTTGCTCAGTATAACCAGACATTGCTGGTCTTGCAGTGAAACCTCATTGAGCCATGAAAATAAAAATTAAGTGTCAAAACCTAATATTAGAGAATCTTATGGTGTGGCACGTGATATCGAGGTTCCATGTTTGATTCTTTTGTTGTCCAATTATCTTGCAGATGGAGTATCATGGTTTTTGAGAAAAGCATTACGATTCCAACCCGCAAGCTGTCGCAGACAGACCCAGCACTTACTATTGCAGCATACGAGGATTCAATGGTCTCGCTTCTTGCCAAGATTTTGCAGTCTGATGAATATTCTGTTGTCATCTCAGCTGCCAAGTTAGTCACGTTGTGTATTGCTTCATAACAGTGGAGGGCTTTGTTTAATTTGGGTCCCCTAAGCCAGCTAGTTCGTGTGTTGCTTAATAGCTCAGACATTCTTAAAGAGGCTGAAAAAGTGGGTACATCTGACACAAAGATTAGAAACGCGAGAACATAATAAGGTATACAGGAAAACTATCAGCTGTTAGGGTGTGTCTACTTTTGCAGCATATTTATTAATAGTCGCGGGAATCACTTCTGTTTCATTTTTTGCAATGAATGATTGTTTGACACAAAATTTTGGTTGGATAGCCCACTAGGAAGACCTAGGCATAGATGGGAGGATAATGTTAAAATGGATCTGAGGGACATTGGATTTGGGGGTATGGATTGAATTTTTCTGGCGGGACATGTAGTGCGCATGGATGGGACAAGAGGTATTGGTTGGGAAGCCTAAGGGGAAGAGACCGCTGGGGAGACCTAGACGTAGATGGGAGGATAAGCTCAGGCGGGATCTATGGGAGATAGGAGTTGAAGGAGACTGGATTTTGTTGGCCTAGGACAGGGTCCGGTGGAGGGCTTTGGTTAATTCGGTGATGAACCTTCGGGTTCCCTAAGCCATCTGGTTGATTGGGTCCACTATTTGGGAAGCCTGAGGGGAAGAGACCGCTGGGGAGACCTAGACGTAGATGGGAGGATAAGCTCAGGCGGGATCTATGGGAGATAGGAGTTGAAGGAGACTGGATTTTGTTGGCCTAGGACAGGGTCCGGTGGAGGGCTTTGGTTAATTCGGTGATGAACCTTCGGGTTCCCTAAGCCATCTGGTTGATTGGGTCCACTATTTGGGAAGCCTGAGGGGAAGAGACCGCTGGGGAGACCTAGACGTAGATGGGAGGATAAGCTCAGGCGGGATCTATGGGAGATAGGAGTTGAAGGAGACTGGATTTTGTTGGCCTAGGACAGGGTCCGGTGGAGGGCTTTGGTTAATTCGGTTATGACCCTTCGGGTTCGGTAAGCCATCTAATTAGTTAGTTAGTTAGAATAGAGGCCAGTGGTGGGCTTGCGTGAAGATGGTAACAAACCTTTAGGTTCCATAAGAGAAGCCAAATTTGACAAGTTGAGCTTGCTGGTAGCTTCTCAAAAAAGGATCTGCTCCTTGGGGGGTAGTTAGGTGTAGAATTTCAAATCAATTCCCTAAATGGAAACTGTGCTCATGTTGTTACTGTATTTACTTGTATGACTCTTGAAATTAACACTGTCGTATCATCTCAAGAGAATCTTTTCATTAACTTATTCCAGGTAAGCCAGATACAGGAAAATGCAGAGTGGTTTGTGTTGCAGAATTCTGTTTGAGACGGTAAAGGACTTCATCATACGGGCGACAGAAGTGAGCCTGGGTCAGGGGGACCAACAGTTTGGAGACAAGTGCCAGATGCTGAAGGAGAAGTTGGATTGCCTTCTGCAGACGCTGCAGCACGAGGAGGATGGAGCCGGATTGTTGCGACAGGAGGAGCTACAGAATGTGGTGAGGTTCATCCACTGTTTTTATGATGTGCCGGTCTGGTGTAAGGCAGTGGATTTCTATGTGAATGGTCTTCGGTGCAGTTGGATCTAGTACACATTTTCTGGCTTGCCTCTAGTAATATTCATGGATTTTGTCGGTGGGTGGGGACAGAAATATATATACACACACACACACACACACACACACACACACACACAGACAGACATACACCATTGTTTGTTTTACTTTATTTTCTCTGACCTGCAGGTTTAGAAAATAAATTTCTCTACAATATATTAATGAGCACCAGACAGCTTGTATAGACTCACTCACTTTCATAAGTTTTATAATGTCAGAACTTAATAAAGGATCTTAATTTGATTCTGAAAATTAATTAACATTAATTTGTTTCGATATGAAAATGTTTCCAGTAACTTGCTAGGGAGGCCCTACCAGTAGCTCTTGGGATCACTGAGGTACTCAAGCCCCACCACCACGACAACGTGCAGGTACCATTAAGTGGGGCAAAAAATGTTTAGGTTTTCATTTAATGGAGAAGCCTCAGGATTATATTATTATTATTTTAAACTGACCCAGGATTGTGTCCTGCTACGGAATTAGCTGCATTTAACTATCTTGTCTCACAGTTAGTTATATGTAACTGTGTGTGCATATGCACATGTGTGTAAAGTTGTACGAATTTTTTAATGCTGGTGATCAGTCGAACACATACAGACATTTGAATGCTTTTGTCAGTGGTGCAAATAGTTAACTGGAAAGCAGATGTTCCTGAGAATGGGTCCCAGCTGGGTGACTTCTGATGTAAAAAGGAAGAAGTCGATTAACGTTTTGTGATCAGGGCAAAGATAGGTCGTGTGTCAACATTTGCAGGTGGAAGCTGATGTGCTGCAGGAAGGGGCAGAGAAAAGTGTACTCGAGAAGTCAGAGAAGGACCTGACAAACATCCATGAGTCGAGGAAGGTAAATTACTCTACTTTTTTCATTGAATTCTCCTAATAAAATTCTCAAAATTTACCAAATGCGTGTTCTCTGTACCTTACCATGAAATATGTCTTTTTGTCACCAGTTTATCCTTAGTTTGGACATGCACTTGTTCAGGATAATAGTATTAAATCAACAGCATTTCAGAGTGATATGTATATCATCCTTTGAGATCCCCCCCCCCCTCCTCAATCTTCATACATGTGTGTGTATATATTGCATGAAACTGAAATTCAGCCTCTTTTAGCGACTGAATGCACAGTGCTACCATTATACCATGTTGCAGTCAGAGTTTGTACAGCAGGAGGCCCTCATGAGTCGGGCCAACAGTCTCAAGAAAGCAATCCGACAGTTGGTGGAGCACACGGAGCAGGCCGTGGATGAGCAGAACAAGACACGTGCTGGTCCCAGCTTCCTGATCACGCCACCAGCCCCTGACCAGCAGCAGCGTCAGGCCAGTAAAACGCTTGACATTCCGGGCCTCTCTCGACCCATCAGCACACTCAAGGTATCTTATGACAAGTTCGTCTTGTAATTAATTATTCTGTGAAAGGTTTGATCGCACTTCTGCAGTTTTAAACACTCGGGTATTATTCTTCAAGGGATCTTGGAAAGTAAATTATATCACACTCGTATGTTATCATCAGATTCTGTAGACAGTTCATTCTCCGAATTAGCAGACCATATGTGTTGGACATGTAAATTATTATAATTCAGTAGTGATTATTTGTTTTAGTTAAAAGTAACTGTCTAAAATTCTTATTGTTCACATTAGAATGATGATTGACCCCCAAAGCTGCCCTGAACGCAATAGTAGTGAAGAGGTCATGAATGCAGTTGCTGGTTTTGTATAGTGTTTATGTATTGTCACACAAAACATTTGTCTACTTGTTTTGTTTCATGGTGAGACCCTGATCTTCATGTTGCAGGTATTACCAACTGTTGAATCTTTATCCAGCACAGAAGCTAGTCCCTGCTTGTCCCCACTCATGCTTTCACACTCCCCATCTCCCGACCTCACATCTTACTCAAACTTCCTCACAGCCATCTCACCACTGCCAGACCTGCGTCGTGACTCAGGCTGCAGCGAGGACCTCTTCACCCTACCTGTTCCTGTTGAGTTTGCAGATGAGGAGGCTAGGCGTCGCAGTCTCATCCCCCCTGAGGATGGCGACAGCCATTTTCCCAGTTTCACTCCCTCACATACAGAAGTGCAGGCTCTTGTATTGACATCTTCTAAACCTCTACAACATTTCCTCTCACTTCCCATTGATGCGATCCCCGATGTGAAAGACGAGGCAAAGAGGTCACTACCATCTAAAGAAGAGAAGGATAAGGGGAACCGCCTTGCTGCTGGAGAAAGCGTTCATAAGACTTTTGATGAACAGTTACAGTTAGCTGTAAGCCAGTTACATGAAAACTTGAGTATCAGTGTTAGTGATAGTGGACCAACAGCTCTCTCTTCACCACAAGATGTTCAGGGCAAAGCCCCCACAATGGACTTATTAGTCATTTCAGACATCCATGAAACAAGAAGATCTTCGACCGTTAGTTTGAAGGATATGGAGAAAGATATGTGCCACATAGACTCTCCTGAAGCAATGGAACCGGAAGATGAGGATGAAGACGCAGCAGTCCCAGGGTTACACTTGATCAATCCGAACGACGAAGGGGCTACAGATCTGCAAACTGAACTTGCCACGGCAGGATTTGTGGATATCAGTGGGACACTTATCACACCTTCTTCTACAGAAGATGATCAGGACGTTATTTCTCCTCTGTCACCGAAGGAGAAATCTGATTCGGAATGGGAGGAGGATAGGGAGTGGAAAAAAGTTGTGAAAAGTTGCAGCTTTGCTCATTTTGAGGCATTCTACAAGCAAATAAGATCTGCAGATGGAAGAAAGGAAAAAAGTGCAGTGAACAAATTTGTGTCATTTCAACACAGTGATGTCGTAACAGAACCCAGCGAGTATCTGGATGCTGTTAAAATCCAGATTCAGGGATCGAACAATAACCTGAGTGCTGAGGCAGTGCCCATATCTCGTTCTGCCCTGGCGTCACACAGACCAAGCCTCGCGGCCTCTGAGGCAGATGACGAGGAGTTATTCCAGTATCACATACAGGTGCGTGTTTCAGTACATCTTTGTAGGGCATTGCATGCTGTCTGTCTCTCTGCCTGCATGTTTTTTTTTTTATTTCTGTGAAGTCAATTGAGAAGCTAATAGGATAGACAAATGACGGCGAACTTTATTGTCAAGATTTTGAAACAGGATATTCAGCGTGTGTTAATTACTTGCTGATGCTGTTAAGCATAAGAAGAGGCAGCACAGTAGAGAGGTCCAGTCATGCTGTATTGTGATCAGCCTGTGACATCACAGGGACTGTTCAGTACTGCATTCTGCATATAAAAAGTGATAGTGGAACCACGGTTCCGGAGAATCTGACGTAAATACGTCTATATGGAAAGGAAGTTTATATATTGGCTTTATTCTAAATATTTCCTTTATACATGCTTTACAATTGAGATAAGTTTGATTAAGACTTTGCTTATTTAACTTGAATTAGTTACGCTTAAGATGGGTCTGTGGTAGATGAATGTAATGTAATGTTTTATAGGTAACAACAATGCCATGTAAAGAATTGACATTTGCTAGGTAACATAACAATGCAGTTACACTTTTTTGTTACATTTTTGCCGAATGACACTGACCCTAAAATATAGACGTATTTACGTCAAAAATGGTTCTTGGTCCCTTTTCAAATTTGTTTTGTTGTTTACTTTCATGTTTGCATTTTGCATAATTTAGGTGTGATTTATAATTCTAACCGCAGTGGGATTTGTCCTTGACAGTATTATGAAAGGTGTTTGTTTCTGTAGGCTTTTGTGAAATATTGATGAACATATGGGTTCTATAAATGTCAGAGAATTCTGTGGCTAGGGCATCGTTGTTCGGTTCTGAAGAAGACTTCTCCGTGGCGTTTGTTAATTTGTTTCTGAGTTTCATGTATCCGTATTTCAGCTACTCATGTTGGCATGGGTGATGATTGTGTGTGGATCATCGTAACACTTACTTTTCACGTTGTCAGGCAAAGCAAAGGCAGGCGTTGGCTGCAAGGCAACCCAAAATACCAATGGAACCATTCCCTCCTATGATCAGCGTGATTGTGAACCCACCATCACCTGTGATGTCAGACGATGGTGACGAGATGTTACAAAGATTCACCGAGGACAACATGTGTAAATGTGAGCAATTTCATCCAGGCAGATGACGCAGTACAACTTATAATTAGTTATGGGTGCTCTTACATTCTTTCCAACTCATTGTTCATAATCATCCTGTTATTTCTTGTCTGCGCCATATAACCATCGACACAGTTGAATCTTTGTTTCCCATCAGGAATATATGATTACTCATGTAATTCTGTTTACCAAAACTAACATTTCTCTAAAAACCAGGTGATAAAGCATCATTTATTGTACACTCAGTTTGATTTGTGGGTGATCTTGATGCTTGCTGTTCTGTTGTAGTATCAGTGACATCCCCAACTTCAGGATTGGACTGTTCCTCCGCTCCTCCTCGGCGTATTTCAAGCGCATCTCTACTGAAGGCCCCAGATGCTGGGATAGCGACTGGTACCTCAGTTGCTTTAGGCCGGAACAGGTCATGTAGCCTTGGGAAGGACAACCGCTTTGAGGTCAGGGCCCCAACCAAGAGACTGCCTATCATCAACCCTCTCGTCCGGTTGCCGATGTGGCCAAGTAAGTGCGCTGAGTTAAGATGGATATTGCTCTGAGCCATCTTAAGTGCATTTACAGAACATGGCTTAGTATGTCTGCAGCTGTTATAAGACATTCTGGCAAAATTTTGTACTGGAAATCTGAACTAAATCTTATGATATGAAGCTGTTTTTATTCTGAACTGGACCAGTGTGATAGTGTTCTGTGTCATGTTGTATGTTTCTCCATTTTTTAATTTAAAAATAAAATAAAATGACATTTACCATTGTCATTATGTCATGCAGTGATTTTGAAAGATGTGGTGACCGGTTGCGATTGCATCTTGGTTTACTTAACTTCTAGGTTATGCGTAATATAACTGGTAGGATAATTTGTGAACAATAAATTGGGAAGGAGGTGGAAATAAGCAGTTATGGCCTATTTGAGATAACAAAACCTTTCTTGAGATACTGAGAGAAAAAAACAGAATTCCTGAGTCAGGATATCCAGCCTTCAGGTTGATGTTTTAACCGAGGACCTCCCTAATATGAAGCAGGAGTGTTACCCACTCAACCATGACATTCAGTAAAGTTGTGAGCTTTATTGCAGATGTTAGTAGAGGTGTCGGTCTCGTAAGCAAGGTGCTTCTTGCCAATGCTGGTGCACTCTGTGCTTCTGCCTCGCCTCTGATGGATCCTGAGGATACGTTGCTGTAAGTATTACCAAGAGATGAGAACAATCTGTGTTAGATTTGAGGTTTTACAGCGGTGAGTATGAAGACTTCTGTCTTCTGGGTTGTTGCGCTGTGTAGTCTGGTCGATGTTAACCAACGTTTCAGAGGTCATACTGCCTCTGTCATCAGGGCTACTTCATTCACATTCCGGCACCTATAAACATAGCCCCACACACCCTATTAACATCTACCAGACTACACAGCGCAACAACCCAGAAGACAGAAATCTTCAATCTCTGTTAGGTTAGTGACAGCTTTTGGTATTGATTTGCAAAGGAAAAATTCTTGTGGTGATTTGAGGTTTCTATGGCAGTGAAGATATTATGATAGTCTCATAGATTGTGACACCATGTAGTTTTGTTTGTCATTACCAACGTTTTGAAGGAAGATGCTACTGTAATCTTCAGGAAACCACATGGCATCACAGTCCAAAAGACCACAGTCAGCAGTGAATGCTTGCCTGATTGTTTTCTGTAGTTCATCATTCATTTGCAGATATTTAAGCAATTCTCTTAGGAATAATAATCTTAGAACAGAAACATTAAAATTGTGTGTTTGAGAGCGAGAAGAGTGATACATTACCGTCATGTTACAGTGAAGGATACTATGAAAGTGCAGTGATGAACAACTATTTTGGAATTGGTATTGACGCGAAGATCTCGCTCGACTTCCACCAAAAGCGAGAGGAACATCCTGAGAAGTGCCGCTCCCGAGCCAAGAACTACATGTGGTATGGTGTGTTGGGGAGCAAAGAATGGCTGCAGGTATGGTTCCAGTATTTACCTCGATGATTGAGGATAAACTAAGTGGTTCCTGACTTTATATTTCCACTGTACTGAATTACACTGAAATATGCTCCTATCTCAGAAGCTTATTGAATAAAATTAGATATGATGATGGTGATATGATTCAGTTTGCCATAGATGAATGTAGTTACAGACTGTGTAGTGACGATTAATGAAATTGTTGCAGAAAACCTGCAAGAACCTAGAGCAGAAAATACAGTTGGAATGTGATGGACAACAAATCCCTTTGCCGTCTCTTCAGGGCATTGTCATTTTGAACATTCCAAGGTAGGTATGAAGTAGGATTATCTTCGCTTGTAATTTTTAGCGCTGATGGAGGTATCATACACCTCTGAAATGTTGGTAAAATTGGTAAACTTCTACCAGACTATGTGGTGCAACAAATTGGAAAACAGTCAGAACCTGAAATCTCACCTCAACACATAATGTTAACCTTTTAAAGGCCAGTAGTATCTACGTGTAGCACCAGCTCCAATATTCAGTACTTCTGTTGTTTGCCCATAATTTATTTATGGGTTTTGTAAGTCTCTGAACAAACTGATAAAGGCATGCTATGTTTTCTTTGAGGTAAGAAATTAATTTTTAAATAATATTTAGACAAGATTCGGCTTCACAGGTTAACTAACTGAGCTTTTCCTCTGCTTCAGTTTTATGGGTGGGACCAATTTCTGGGGTGGTACCAAGGAGGACGACTGTTTCCTCGCACCAAGTTTCGATGACCGTATTCTTGAAGTAGTGGCTGTGTTTGGCTCTGTACAGATGGCAGCATCTCGCCTCATCAACCTGCAGCACCACCGCATCGCCCAGTGCCAAACTGTTCAAATTACGATTCTTGGTGAGTGGTCCACACTTCATATCTAGCTGGTACAATGATATAGTTTCTTTCACCATTCTTATTAACTTGAACTTTAAAAGTAAAATTTCATTTCATTTCTCATGAGTAAATAAATTGTCAAGAAGGTACAGGTGGGTGCTTCAAAGTGTGATTTTTGTTAGAGCTGTTGTTATTAAGGTTAATTCGCTCTATTAGTAAGCCTATCATACACCATAACTTCATCTAACATTTGTAATCAATGCTTTCATCCACTTGACACTCTGTAATCTCTGCATTTGAAGTAAACTGGAAACAAATAGTAAAGAAGGATAAATTGTGTTATTTGCCTTCCTATTCGTGTAATTCATGTCTTGTAGGAGAAGAGGGTGTTCCAGTCCAGGTAGATGGGGAAGCATGGATACAATTGCCAGGTGCGATCCGCATCATCCACAAGAACCGCATGCAGATGTTGTGCCGCAACAGAGTGAGTGCAGCTAATATGAGGATATATCTTATACCATCATAGTCTTATTCTGCTTTTATGGGATTTTCAATCCGTGCTCTTCCGTCAGAATGAAAAATGAAGTTTTATGCTTATATAAGTAATCAGATAAAGCTGCAGTTATAACATTTGGCTTTAATTTCTTTCATGATTACTGTCCAGGAAACACTCTGCCCCAGAATAGTTAGTTGGCTGCTTATTGGGCCAAATTTTAAAAGATTTTCATATTAAAGACACTCGTCAGTAAATAAACAGGCCAATAATATAAGCATTTTTATATTTGTAACACTTTTCACTTTCCGTAGGGTACGGTTAAGACGTGCAAAGGATTCACAGAATTCAGTAGCTTCATTCTGTTTGTTCACTGGGCAGGACCTGGAGATGTCACTACGTGCATGGAAGGAAAAACAGCGCCACCAACAGTCAGTGTCGCACTCGCAGAGCGGTGTGGAGGGCAAGCTTCAGCTGTCACCGTTCAGTAAGGAAGAGAAACAGCTTCTGCTCAACTTCATTGAGGCTGTTACCATGCTTCTCGAGTGAGTCACTGTCCTCGTTGGCATGCTGAAGTACGACATTGCGTTAATCAGTGCATCTTTGGAAGCTGATCTTTTTGTTTTGAGAGAAGAACATAAAATTAAAAGTGTTTTAAGTAAATCGCTGTGGAAAATTTTCAAACCTGATTAAGATGAATTGAAACATTCATCCTGGGAACTGTCACATGTCGTATACATTACTATCTCCCACCACCTGGAACCGTAACATCACCATTAGGTGCGGTATGGTCCCTACATAGTATGGATGTGGTTACGCTTTCTTCTATCTCATTCTTTCTTTCTACTTACAGAATGTGACATGCCGTTAATACTAAATTGTGCGCGGATTGGTTATTATATCCTTCTGGTTGTAGGTATTTGAAGATGGTGACCAAAAGACATCACATTATTGCAGTGGAGCTGTGCAAGCTGGCAGCAGAGACTGCCGTTCACATTGAGAAGCTACATCCAGGCAGCAAAATTGTTGAGGGGGTAAGTCTGCCTGACAGACAGTGTTCACACGGGAACCACATGGTACAAAAGTTGCATGTTAATGCGTGGATTCGGATACACCGCATTTAAAGATATGCGTGCCCATCAGAATAGAGAAACGTATACACCGTGAATGATCTCTTTCCAGTTCGCCTACTGAAACATTTAAACAGCCGTTGTAGTATTTCTGTAGTTGGTTTTTGTACACAAATTTAATAAAATTGGGATGTTTGCTCGTATGTGTGGTTTGTGTCTGAAACTTGTGAATGAATTTCAGTGTAATTTGATATTGGGGTCTACATTAGTTTTATAGAAAATTTTATTTCAGTCAGCATCGGTCCCATAGAGAACTTTATTTTTTCAGAGGTCACACACAAATTTGTTACATTACTTATAGCGTACAGCTGCTGTCAAGCACAAGCGTTAATCAATACTTCTATTCCAGAGTAACTTTAAGCCTGTAATTAAGATTGTACGGAGTTTTCTTTCCTGTTTTAGCCAAATCTGCGATCACAAGTGACAGAGATGGTGTCCAGCGTACGGCGGCTGTATGATGAGACGTGCAGGTTTTTGCGTGAGAAAGGCCACAACCTCGTGAGTATAAGTGGGGGAACTTTCCAGTGTTCCGCACTTGTTGATAGGCTGTTGTTTCTTGAGATGTATGTCATACCTTCAGTATGCAGTCTTATGGAAGAAAAGTTATATGTGCCCAACAGGATCCACTGTTGGTTCTCTTATTGCTGTGTTTTAACAGTTTATACCAACATTCACAAAATTAACCCTTTGCCTCAGAGATTTAAAGTCCGAGCTTGGGGTAATACGTTCTTAGTGTCCCTTTAAATTTTGCTCTAAAATACTATAATTATCATAACTTTGGAACTATATGAGATATAATTAAAAAAATTTCACTGAAATCCTCTTAAAAGATGGTTTTATTATCTTACCTTATAAGATGAACGCCCTGTGTGTGAGCAGTGTAAGGATGTGGATCAGAAGTTGAGCTTCGTGTATTTCACCGCCACCACTTTTGTCACTTTCATTATCACTAACTCCAGTTGTCACCAACTGTGTATAATTAATGTCTATTATTGCACTGTCAGTGTCCGAACTATACTCACAGTCACTTTCATCCAAAACTTCTTCTAGAAGTGCACGTCTTTCTGCTTCTGTAAGTACGCGACTAGACGAAGAGACATCCATGATGAGAATGAGAAGGTCAGGATATTATTTTTAGATTCCCAGGTAGAACTCAATGGAATGTGGCGGTGTTGCCATATGTCCACATACAGTTATCTTTTCAGAACAAAGCAGTGCAAACCGCATTCCGCTGGCGTTATTCGTTAAAAAGTTATGGGCTACAAAAATTAAGCTTGCAGCCGACGTACACTGTACCGATATCCACTAGGGGTTATTTATGCCTCACGAATTTTCACGTCGGTCCGCGCGGAGAGGTTAATAACATGTTTATATTTTTACATAACATTATCATTCACTGCCTTACAGTTGATCGTAATGTTTTGTCTACAGAGGCTGAAAGCAGACCTGGAATGCGAACTGTGCACAACACTATGCGACTTAGAAATGGAATTGCACAAGTGCGTGACATATGACAGTGCAGGCTTTGTGCACTTTCAAAAACACACGTCAGACGAACAGGTAAGAACGTGTGAAACAGACCGACAGTTGCATACAGGAATTCTTCCCTATTAACCCTTTAAAGCTGGAGCAATCTAAATAATAATATTATTATTATAATGATAATATAAATAAATAAATTCAGCTCCTCCCACAAAGATAACTGCACTTCACCAATGAAAGGATTATCTGGTTAATAATATTCGAAGAAATAATTGCTGTACATTGAGAATTATACGTAACTCTTAAATGAAAATGTAGAATTGCTGATTGTTAAAGCAGCTGGCACATATAGTTACCACTTGCCCTTAAAGCAGATCTAGCTTTCAGATGTGTTTAAACAAAAAAACAGGATGAAGAAAAACGTCCGAAAATACGTTTTGGAATACTGATATATCCTTGTGAATGTAGGTGTACAGTGAAAGGAAGGGCCGTGCTCGCGGGCCTTTCTGGCTTAAGTTTCGACGACGTGGCAGTGGAGGTGGCAGCAGAACTGCGCGTGATGTAGCCACATGGGGCGTTGCTGAGGTGGCAGCGTGGCTGGAAACGCTGCAACTGTCCGAGTATGCTGAAAGCTTCACGCGCCATGACATTCGTGGACGCGAACTCTTGACTTTGGGACGTCGTGACCTCAAGGAACTTGGTGTCACCAAGGTTGGGCATGTGAAAAGGATATTACAGGCTGTCAGAGACCTCACCATGTGATCCAAGAGTGTGTAAGTGAGCGCATCAACTCTCACTTACACTGACCAACCACACGAAGGAACCAGGCTCTGGTTCATATTAGAAAATGGGTGAATTATTACTGGTAACATGGGGCTATAACAGTGGAGTGTAGTTGATGTGAAGTCAAAACAAAGAATAACTATGAACTCTAATTTTCAGGTACACGTTGTTGTATCTACCATACTTTAACGCAGCCCAGTCTTTCATTATTATTTTTTTGGTAACATTTTCACTTGTTCAGTTTGTGTACATTTGTACAGAACATTTTTAGTGTGAGAACTATTTTATGGCAAACACCCATAGCATAAGCGAGCGTTACTGCTACATCAGCAGCTGAAGCTACCTGAGAATTGAGGTTCATGTAGCAGTGAATATGTCAGTACGTGGTGTTGTGGGTTTTTACTCCATGCAGACTTGTAGGTTGGTACTAGTGTTTCAGAGGACTTGGCCCCGAAGTTGGAGTCAGTATGTTCCTGTTTTGGTACTCACAAGTATACGTTGAATCACAACCTAGAAGACTGCAGTCTACAGGTGAATCTACAAGCAGTGTGGAGTTTCATAGATCGGACCAGGTATTATTTGAAGTAGGAGATACCCGCCATGCCGTAACTTAGATGGTTAGATGACTTGTGTTTCTCGGACAAGTACTACCTGTCATCGCTACTCATTTAGCTCTGCTGCTGATGTTTGTGGCAGGCCTGACCAGCTAGTACATTATCACAAATGACACTTTGCTAGATCCACATTAAGGAGGCGTAACACCCGCTTGCAGGAGAGAGGTACTGGTCAGGAATGTGACAGAGAAACAAAGGTGGTTCGGTAATTTGTTTCCGCCACCTTCTATAAAGACCGGACAGTTCCAGTAATAATGTACCTGTGTTAGCATCAGAGTGAGGTGTTGCTTATGGTCTGTCGAACAGTATTACGGTTTGTTATTTTAATCAACGGAAAGCAATATTTTGGACATCTAAAATAACGCATTGTTAGTACAACTGTGAGAACACATCTGTGGCAATTTGGTCTTCGGTCTTTTTCCTGTGCCTTGAGTTTGTTTGTAATGTGTTTGGCACATTTTAGAAATGTGTTTCCAGTTGTACTCATTTGGAGTTGACAAGTTGTGATTTGGCGTTTATACAAAAGGTTATCCGTGGAAAATTGTTGTATCAGTCCTAGTCAGGACAGAATGTCTCATTGTATTGAATTCAAAGGACCACAAATGACGAAGTTTGAAAAATTTGTATAATGAGGCAGTGTACCACTGTATGAATGATGCTACGGAGGGAGGAAGGGAAGCCAACATTACTGTGTGCATCACAGAGCTGTGTACTTAGGCAATCAAGATGCTGTCTGTCATCAAGTTCCTTTAAGATATAGGTTAAGGAATTTTTATCATTGTGGGGACCAAATTATTATGTGGATGAGGGCTGATGTTTCTTGTTTGTATTGTTCAAAGTTGGCAGCTCTTCCTTGAAGGAACATACAAACTTTAGTCAGCAAGTGTCTCGAATGTGATTAACGAAGCCATCAACACTTGGGGCCTACTATCAACTGTAAATTCCCGATATTTGTTGTTGTTTCTCCCGTTGTCGTACTCTTGCGAAGCAATACTTCCTGATCCACTTTCTGACAGCCACACTCGGCCTTAAGCTGTTGAACCTGTATTCCTGTTGTTATATCTTTAAAGGGAAGCTGTTTTTTACTAGTTTTGTGTGTTAGCACAACTTTTCTAACCTGTTGCACTGTTACAAGTTGTCTTCTGCCATGCATATGCAAGGCATTTGTTGTTCATAACCCATGCACCAATCCATACCTTGTTATCACCTCACAATTGTGCAGTACTTTTTGTCATAGTATTTTATTTGTGCTGTGAGGACAGTAAACATATTCTTTAATTCATGTACAACAAACTTCGGAGACTGCCTTATAATTTACAAATTTCATATGCGTCAGTTTGTAAATTGTATTTAAAATTTTCAAATGGTAGTCTAAAAAAGGATCACGTGGAAATCTGTGGACTTTAGATGTTTCATGTCTGCTTGCCCAGCCACAGAGTTGTAATTACGTAATGTGTTTAGATGCGCTTCAATAACATGGCTGTTTGCATCTAACCACAAAGTTATCATTCTTTTTAATTTTATTCAAGCTTGACCAGAAAAAGACAATTCAAATAAATAAGTATGTATACTTTTTTTCCCCCGAAAGAAATGTACTACATCATTGTGGCCCAAAGGGCTTCATTTTTGTGCCAAATTTTATTAAACCCAGTCATCTGTTACGGGATGATGAGTTACAAAACATTTGAAAGTTTAGCAGTCTCTCACCAACAGAGGGTTTAAATATCCCATTGTTATAGCTATTTCTTGTTGTACCCATGTGAAGGTTTAGAATTTTACAAAAGCAGAAGAAAACATGGTAAAGTAGAAAAGTTTCAGTTCTCTTCTTGCCGTTAGGTCACTATATTGCAAGAAATGTGAAGCAGATTTACAGTTAACAAAGCCTCAGGCAAGGACACAAAAATAGTAAGTTATATAACATTGCCAATTTACTGTTGTTAACGACGTTGATATCCTGATTTGTACTTCCTGCCACCTTCGCTCCAGTTTTCGCTCGTACTTATTGTTTGAAATTCTGTTTGTATGTTCATGTCGTTGCTTTTCTTAAGTGCATCATACTCAATTTTGAGGTGAAGCAGAATCAGTCTGCCTTTAAAAGGATGGATACCATTCCAGCCTTAATTCTGTATTGAAACAACAGTTATTTCAACAAATTTCCTCTTTCTGTAAGAAAGTTTTTTAATTACATGTATGAGTTCAAATACGGATTTTCCTGGGACCATGGTTGCTTATACGAGTTTTTCCTGTTGAAAGAAACCTTACTTGGGGCCTTGGTTACTTCATACAAGATTCCTTTATTCCTATAGCTTGTACAAGTTTTCCTATGTGGTCACTTGTAAATGTCTCCCCATTAAAGGAAACTTATCATAGGATTACATTGGCCCCCTATGCAGCATCAAAATTCAGCATTGCAAGGTTTAAGCTGTTAACATATTATGTGGTTGATGTTGATGATAGTAATGTATTTTTTTTAAATGATCTACCTCTATACATTGTATGTATGTTTGTGTTACAGATTTTTTTAATAAGGCATCTTTTGCCTCTCCTTTCTTATGAATTTCTTGTATTTAGTGGACTAGTAGAGGTAGGCATTTTGAAAACTGTTTTACACTGAACGGCAGCGATCCCCATATAAGTGAAGTTAAAGTGATTAAGCCGGTTCACGCTGTTTAAATGATGTTCTGATGTATGTGTATATTTGTCAGTTGATTTTATGTTAAACAAGGTGAAACCCCCAGGATTCAGAGGAAAACCCAGTTATATCTTGTAAGATGTCATATGTCTTCGCTATTTCTCCACAACTAGACTAGGCTGTGAGTGTTTCGAGCATTGTACTGGCTGATTCCATGATTAACAGTACGTACTTTACTGATAATAGACCTTGTGTATTATACACTAATCTCACTTACACCTGAAACACACAATATTGGCTGTCCTAACTGTTCTTCACAATAATTTTACTCATGCGGAATTCATTTTGACAGCATGTGTTAAAGTTTTCTTTACTTTCTTGATGAAGAAACATCAGGTATCACGCTTTATGATGTAAATTCTTACTTCTGTGGGAAAACGCCTTGTCTTGCTGAGTCTAGTGGAAAAGAAATTGTTAAATCAGGTGTCAGAAGTGCACTTCATGTCACAAAGGAAAAGGTATCTGTTTTTCAAGCCTTGTATCTTGAGATAAGGAACAGCTGTTTTCTCACTTGACTTCACAAAATCTTGTAACAAAAGATTCCTGTCCCCAGTCACAAAGTTTTCTTGTTTTGAAAATCTTTGGATGTTGGCAGGAGCAAACTTTATACATTTCTATTTTCTATGATGATGAAACCACCTTGTCATAAAGCATCCTTCCCTTTCCAGTATTGATACCATCACCTTGTCCTCTTAGTCGGTGGCTCTCACATTACATTTCAATCAAAAAGTAGATGTGACGTGAACTGAAGTACAAATGTACTCAGATTTGGAATGCAGACAACAATCTTTTCCAGTTTCACAGTTCAGAGGTATGTACTGTATATGCAGGTTATCTTGGTAGCCAAGTGAATGCCAAGCAAGGAGGAGAGTCGTAGCAGAAGGAGGTTTCTGTATGAGTCTGTTAGGAAACATTTGCTCTGCTGTGATCCTCCAAATACTTGCTCATAATATTGTGACTTGTGACACTCGCCAGTGATGGCTAATGCCATGACAAGCAGATTTGAGAAAGTTTATACATTTCTATCAGATTGGTGAAATGTAGCATGTATGGGAGTGATCAGAAATGCATACAAAATTTAGTTATAAATCTTGTAGGGATTTGGACGTTTGGGAGAGATGCTGGATATTGGGAAATGTGGGTGTGCACTGGATTTTTCTGGTGCAGGATAGGGTTAAAGGTGTAATTAAACTTAAGGTTCCGTGAACTGTGAGAATTTTCTTGACTAGCTGTGTAATTATTAGCATCTTAAAGTCTTGGAGTTGGTTAGTCTTACATTCCTGAAAATTTTGAAAAGTTTAGGCATGAAATAATGCAAACTGCAAAATTACAGAAATTATCAGACTTCATAATACTGTGACTGTGTACTTACTACATATTTCTTTATTAAATATGTATTCCTGTATCCAGAAAATTCTGTCTGAAGTTGTGGTCAAGACCTAAGGCTTAAATAAGTTCAACTGTTACCATTGGTTGGAAGAAATCCAGAATTTCTCCTACAGATTTTTGAACAACTCTTCATTAAAAATTGTGGGAGCCACTGTGGAGATGCCATTTTGCAAATGGTTAATAAATGTCAAACTTGATGGTCCCTCTTGCCCCTTCCCCCCCCCCCCCCACATCC
>NW_019059788.1:72319-82963 GCF_000696155.1 Zootermopsis nevadensis | reverse complement strand
CCAATTCCCCACTTGGGAGATTTTAACAATTTACGCTTATTAATAAGGAATATAGTAACTGTTTAATAATTTTGACATTTTCAAAGGACTACATTGTCCTTAATTATATCTGTGTGTATTCATGTTTGTTATTACAATTGTATTACTCATGTAGTAGTGTGAGTTTGTGAGTGCAAGTTATGTATTTCTGAAGTGTGTATAGGGATTTTCCATCTTGCTGACATTGATTGTAGAATTCTAATGCTAGGATCACATTGCTTTCTGTGATAAATATTTGTAGAGTTGTAAAACTTTTTAGACAAGCTCCTGGTTCCTATGCCAGCCTGACAGTGGAGGCACAGAATTATTTGAATGGTCACACAGTTTAGTTGTTTACCTTTTCATATCAGTTCTTCCATCATCACCCTTTATTCCCCAGATTCAAATGATCTCACATAATTGTTATCATCTTACTGGACATTATCATAAATTTTCTACAGCTCATATATTTTCATATATCATAAGTGTTTATAATTACATGCCAGTTTTAATAATTGCCTTATGACTTTGTATGCAGTTATTCAGGTTCATCATAAAAGTTAATTGTATCCTGTCCTGGGTCAGTTCAGTCCAGTTTACATGTCACAATCTGTTTCCTGAAGATGCATTTCATTATTACCTTCCAGTAAATGCCTTAGTCTCTTTCTTTCGGCCTTTATTGATCCTGAATTTAACATGGCTGTCACCTTTGATCCCTTAATCCCATATGATAAATGTTAAGTTTTTCAGCCAGTTTTATATCCTATTTTTTCCTCAGGTATGAAACTGAAAGTTTAGTCAATAAGTTGACGTTCATGGACTGTATAGTCAGAGTATGTTGGGATTCTCTTCTCTCCTGCCATATCCAGTTTAGCACTCTGTCGCTTAGCCAATTGATACTGAGGGTTAGAATCAACTTGAAAAGACCACTGACCTTTGTCTGATACTCAGGCTAAGAACACTTACCGTCGTACCTCCATACACACTTTCTGTGTTCAGCGTATGTTTCTTCAGCACAGGGATGATATTATGTTAATCCTCAGTCCACTTTATTTAAGCTTTATTGGTTGCATGTCATGACTTACGCGTGGTCTAAGAACTTGCACTGCTGTAAACCCTCCCACAGTTAAAATCCAACTGGCAGTGTAAATCCCTTATTACTGCATGATGAAGGTTTCCAGCTCTTGATCTTTGAAGCCTGTGATCTATTGATTTTGTCCAATTCTCTGTCAGTATAACTTCTTAGGTCTAATTATTCTCGTCAGATCTTTGTTTTTAATAATATCCTCAGTCTTTGCCTTTTCTCAATTTTAGAGGTAGAATTTTATGCATAGGGAACAGTGGACAAAGTTGCTGTTATGTATTGCAACACGTACTTTCTTCCTTGGAAAGAAGGCATGATGACAGAATTATGAACCGTATGAGTATATGCATTTTTGCTTTTATTTTTATCATGAGTATGATTTTCACATGATACTGTTACTTGCAAGTGCCAGGAGTGTGCTGTGTGTTAACATTTGTTTAACATAAACAATCATACAGTTCTCAAAAGAGCAAATACTTCAGACTTTTGCTTGGAAAGTAACTGATAATGTGCAGTGTAGCCATCCTATATTTTCTGTTTTTGTGTACTGTCAAGGAGTGATTGGAACCTGGTGCTTTTTAATATCATGTCGTCTAGGTTAGTATCTCTCATCTCCTTTCCAAGTGAGCCAAACAAATGACTAGTTATGTTTACATATTAATAATGAAGAGTGTAAACACAGTGCCAATATACTGTCATTTTTAACTCACACAGGGGTTTGCTGGAGCCCGTTCCCACCAGTTTGGCCAGACCAATACTTAAAAAATTTAAAACTACCATTTCTGATGTGAAGACACAGTTGAGAAGTTGTTGGTCACCTGTGGGTGCTCAGGCCAGATAAAGTACATTTGAAATTCCTTTGGATAACTGAATAAATTTGGCATGTGTATTGACAAAATGAAATGAAATTTCTTTAAAGCTTGTCTTTTTCTTTGATGAATTTTAGTATTTCTTTTGTTGCCTTACGCACTTCTTCATTTCATTGCTCTGCACTCTTTATTAAGTATTTTTTTCAATCATATAACTTCAATGTTTTTTTAAATATAAAAGTACAAAAAATTATGTCTCAAAATTGGTATACTTTGTTTTATAACTGCTCCTTTGCACGGTAGAGTCAATCTCTTTTTCTATTTGTGAATTTCTGCCCTTCACTTTTTTTGACTCTCCCTACTTAAGGGAACACACAAAATGAATAAATTATAAGCTCATTTTCCTTTCTGGAATGTACTTTGTTTTATAACTGCTCCTTTGCACACTAGAGTCAATCTCTTTTTCTATTGCTTATAAATAAGTAAGAAGTGATCAAACTGGCAGTTAAAACTTTGTGAGCACACCCTTGGATGTGCACTCGCCAATTAAATAGATGTACGAATCGTCAAGCTTTCCCAGCATTTTAGGGAAACGCCAGGATTTGCTGGGCTGAACACGGGGGAAGGCAACCCCTGATGCAATTGAGTAGGGGAAGCATCAGTTTTGACAATCATATTGTATGCATTATTTATCTTTACATTATGGTAGGGGTTGTAGTAATGCCAGTATTATGTTTGCAGTGCTACTTATAATTTGTGTTTCTTCCAGAATATCCTGCAGTTAGTTTACATAAAATTCCATGTTTTTAACAACTTTCATCGCTTTAAGGCTTTTGATACAACCTACAGTATTTGTATGAAGTATAACAACTGCTACTTCGTGCGGTATTTTGGTGTCTTATTTTTAAGTGGGATAGCTAAGTGGCTGTACATAGACTGGATGACCAAGGTTTTGATTCCTGAAAAGAGCATCCAGTCTTTGTCTTCATGATTACATTTACGGTGGCTCTGGGCCCACTCAGCACTTTGTCAAATTGGTATCTGTGTTAAGCGGTAGGGCTGAAGCGTGAATCTTACCTCCTAGTCTCAAAATTCAGCGGAGATTTATCCCACAGGCACCTTCATGCTTTTTCTGGAAAAACTTCTTGTTTCACTGCAGTCACAGCTGTAACATTCCTACAAAATCATATTTTCTTTTTTTGAGAATTCTTCGTACTGTACACAAATCTATGAAGTGGCCTTTGTACTGACTACATTTTTTTATGGTTTTATTCTTGAATATTCATACCTTTTGTCATTAGTTGCAAATGTCTGAAACTTGGAGGTAGGAGAGTGATTAAAGATCGGGATAAGGCAGACACATTTGTCTTTAGAATCGCAGTATTTTGCAGCCCTACTTAATGCACTAGCAATGTGACATATTTGTGATTCAATTTTCCTGTATTGAGTTCAGTGTTAATATTGGCAATACTGTGATTTAAACATAATTCACTCTTGTGAGAATAGGTGTACATTTACTTATAGAGCAATATTACGTGAATAATTCTATTCACGTTGGACCACTCGTCGCATTGTTCTTCCCTACTATTTCATAAGGTTTTAAAAATATTGCTCTAGGAAATGAAGAATGTGTTACTGTTATGGAAATGTTTGAGTCCGATGTGAACAACCATCACACGTGAGACACATGACTGTTCACTGAATTAACTCGTGTTATTATGATCACACTCGGAGTATTTAAAGTTGAAAGATGTCAAGCCACAAATTGTAGGAAGCATATGAACAAGTTTTTTAACTCAGGAACAAGTACAGAAACTACATAAAACTTCTATTATTTTGTGTGTTTTAGATTGTAATGGACTTGAATTTAATGTCCTTGAAAATGAAAAGCAACAATTTTAAGAGACCTATAGAGATGAATTAATGAATTTAAGGAGGGTTACTGACCTATTTTGTCAGCTGTTGAATGTATATGACATTCATGAATTAAGGCAGACTGAAATGCATATGGCTGAGCCAATAGTACCTGAGCCTAGTTTTGTGTATATATGTATATAAACATTGAGATTTCTGTTGAAAAATTAAAAAGATTTTTCATGTGGGTGTTGAACATGATCTCTCACAGTAAGAAAGAGCGTAGATTAAGGTCATATCCTGGTATATGCCTGGAGAGAAACCATGATAAACCTCAGCTGGGCTAGCTGGCCTCTAGGCCAAGATTTGAACCTGAGGCCTCCCAAATATGAAGTAGGAGTGCTAACCGCTCAGCCATGATGTTCGGTAAGACACGCTATTATCTCCTTGAAGAGTTAAGGTACCATCCCATCATGGTCAAAGAATTTCAGACAGGCCACATAACCAGAAGTTGAGCTGCGGCTTCGATGTTAGACATTAAGAGGAACGTCTAATTTCTTAATGTCGCCTTAGTGACATGAATTTGTGCAGTGTGTTGTGAAGCAACTCGTGTTCACCTTGTTCTGAGTTTGAAACTTGGTGATATGTTTTATATTCTAAGGAGTGAACATGTCAACATGGCCATTTGGTTTATGATCAGAACAGGAAATGCAGTTTTCTTCAAAATATTTCTAGAAGCATTTACAGAAGTTAAGTTCCACCTACCATATTATCTGTGTGGTTTTCCACATGAAAAAACTCCCGAATGCAAATTTTCATTACTTATTTGGAACAGAAGATTTACTCCACAGCTTGCAAAGAAAGTTTGATTTTGAGCCACAATAGTCTGTCAGTGTTGCCACCTCATAAATATAAAAGTTTCTCTCTTGTCTTTTGCAGCTCCTAATCTTATGATGAAATTCAAGATATTAACCAAAATTAAATCTTGATGGACAATTTTTATTTTGATCCACAGCATACAGTATTAGTAGATGAAGCAAATTCTGTAGCCACCGTTTTTATCAACTGAACCATTTGTCTGATTCTAATTAAGTTTAAAGCATTTAATCTACATTAAAAATTCATAAATTAGATTTTGAGTCACATTGGCTTGTCAGTGTTGCCACTACAGAAATGTTGACTATGGCAGATAATCCATTTATAGTACACTATATATTTTCAACCTTAAAACTGTGGATATATTAACACTAAATTAAACTGTCGTTGTCATCACATCTGAACCAGCTGGCCATCTGTGTCTCATAATTATTCTTGTTCCTGTGCTCTTTTAATTTTACATTTTGTGTATTTTACTCAGAAACATTCCCTTGTGATCACTGTTGTTTTATTCTGTGTGCTATTTGAAATAAATGCAAACTGTATTCCAAGTGTTTCACTTGTCTTCTCCATCACAGAAAGGTTTTAACACAGGCCTACAAAAGTTCAGAGCTACATAAATACAAGATAAAGAATGTAAGAGACAAATATGGGTTGGACATGTATCATAATTGAGAAAAATAGTTGTTATGGGTAACTTGCCAGTTGTATGAACATTATAGGGTTGGGTGCCTATCCAACCCTTGCACCATGAACATTGCTTGATCTTTTGTGCATCCCCGTTTGCATCAATCTGCTAGCAGCCCCATACCTCTGAAGTAGCATAGCAGGATTTCATGGTATCTTCTGTTCTCTTGCAGGTTGTGAAAATAAGATAATGCCAAGATATTTCAGTAGTGTAGACTGGATTAATGACAGGGTTTTGTGTGCGTGGTGCAAGGTAAAATATTTTTTAACGGGAACTATGATTTGGAGCGTCTTATAGTCTATCAGCAGACTCTGGAAGTGGCCTGAATAATGGTATGGTTTTGTCACATAATGTGATTGAAAATGGGATAGAGTAGAATGTATTTCTACCCAATTAATTTTGTGGCTAGTATATGGACACAGAGTCTAACACACCCTGTGAAGATTTTTACCGTTAGCAACATGACTGAAGAGGCTATCACAATCTCTTGGTTAGGTTAGTTCTGCAAAGACTTTGTTTATATGTAAGTGTTATCAGTGGCAGTATGAATATATATTCTTTAAGCAGGGTTGTTGACAGATATTAGACTAATTCATGCTATTCTTAGTTTTGGTCAATGATGGGTGAAATGTTTTCAAAAGATATATACATAAGTCTTATGTATTTATCATCGTAAATTGAATGACCATATTTAATGCTGCGTGTTGGGGTATTTATAGCGTTGTTTCTCTGGAACGTAGTTTATAATATTGGCAATAGTACTATTGAGCTCATTAATATTTTATATGTGCAATAACACAGACGTTAATATTTTATATGTGCAATAACACAGCATATTCGAAGACTTCTTTAAAAAGAATTCGAGTTAAATTACTATATATACACAACGCTGGAAATATAAATACTGTTCATATATGAAAGAAATCTATTTTACGCTTTTTTATCATCAAATTTAATAGGAAAATTAATCGTGCTGATTTGCACAGTTGGCGGCAATGTGTAGTTGAAACTTGGAATGACAGGTTGTACGGTTGACCATGCGACGTTTGATGAAAATGAATTTAATCGTAATTATATCATTGCTGTTTATGTCCATGAAAAGCGTCGAGTCGGCGTCTTTGGAAGTTGTAACAGATGATGAACTTTTAAGTCTGTTTAAGAATGAGAAATATGTTATCGTTCTGTTCAGTAAGTAACTGAGTGCATTAGATATGCAAAATCATATTCTTGTGTTTTAAACAGTAATTATGTTCGAATTGATTCTAGAAATATAAACAAATCAAGTTAAACACGAGGTGTACGTCAGTGGTTAGTAACATACGGTGGATATCAGATGTCTTGTGATTACAGTGGCAATGCTGTTAGTATTACTTGCGCATGTGGAACAGAACATCTAACCTCACTTATACTGTCAGCGAATTTTGTTTAATTGAGTTACTGGCTTTAACGGTAATCATAATAAGCAAATGGGGTGTAAAATGCATCTGTTAACCTTTATGACCTGCACATGACCAGCTCCTTGCCCATTCCATGCTAGTTGACATTTTGACCATGTGGTGATGTTGAAAACACTATTTCTAAGCAGCATGCAGCTGATGTTGCTATCAGGACATTATACTAGACTGCTAATAGTCTTCATATAGTCAATATTAATGTTTGTTAGTCATAATGTGGATGTCTGCTCTGTGAGAACTTAATGGAGAGACTGAGAAAAATCTGTAGATGGGCTGTCACCAGATTTGGATTTAAACTTAGAACGCCTGAATATTGCGGAAAGTGTAATTTTAAATTTCAATTAAATGTTATTTTTAATACTGCTATAGCAGATATATAAATTCTGTGGGGAAACATGTTGACATGTGTGAATATTGACTTTTGTATAAGCATTTAAATTAAATATGTCCAAATACCACAGACATGATATGGAACTGATGAATTTCACTTCATTTACTTAATTTCATTTCATTTGGCATTTTCTGTCTTGGTATTCTTTACCCTCCATTTCATTGTAAATTCTTTTTTATTTCCAACAGGAAGTTTTCTGTTTTCTTGCATTAATTATCTTTTCCATTTAAATGCATATTTCGAGCTAGTTGTCACACACCACAGGCTAAAATTGTTTGGCGGAATTAGGTAGAGCTTCACTTTTGTATCCTAGACGTTAGAATTGAGGACAGTATAACTAATTTAAGTGCTCTTGTTTTACAGCCAAGAAGGACTGTGACCAGTGTGATGATTTTGAAAATGAATTGATTCATTTACGAGAAGACGTGGTGGACACTCTCAATGCTTGGGTGGTAAAAGCAGTCAATAGTCAGTTGGTTCGACTTTACAACCCAAACAAGGAACCAGCTCTTGTTTTCTTTCGTCATGGTGTTCCATTACTTTATGATGGTAAACATGGTGTATGTTGTTAACATATTCAATTAGAAAAGATCTTTGATATTTCATGTGGACTGATTATGGTCTTCTGGGTTGTGGCGCCATGCAGTCTTGTATGTGGTTACTAGTGTTTTGGGGGGAGTAAATTGCCTCCATTTTCACAGGGACGTTTATGATGTTGGAGTGGCCTCCTCTGACATAGTTCATACCAAATTTCATGGAACTTCTTTGTGATATCGAAAAATTGAAAAAATGTGTTCATTAAATTCATGCACATTATTTTGCCGTCTTCTTTTTTTCCCCCTCCTTTTCAAATTTGGTTTGGTCTCAACAGGACCTGTGAATGATGAGCTGATTTTTCACACATTTACTGAAAACAAGGAACCCACAGTTCGAGAGCTCTCCGACGACAACTTTGAACACCTGACTCAGGCGTCTAGTGGAGCCACAACTGGAGATTGGTTCGTGATGTTGTAAGTTGATTACCGTTATGCATATTTATATTAAGTTCTCAAAACCCCTGCAGGGACTGTGATGTGAACTGAGAAGGTGGATTAGGACCTGTACTCATACAGATTGATTGTATATGAGAGTGAAGTTCTGAAAAGTAAACGAAGGAACAGACAATAAGACATCAGATTTCAGAGTTTCTTAATTTATACTTTTTTCCTGCTGCTTTTAACTTTTAGGCTGGGGCCGCACGACCGTACAAAGTACGTCCTTTGTCCGGTCGTGTGGCCCCAGCCTTATTCTACAAGAATAGGGGGTTTAAACCCTCATACTATGAGACTTCCAGTTGGACGTAACCCTGACGTTAAGTGGTTTAGCTGTGTGCTACCAAAACACATGGCCAGCTGCTGCGGCATATGTTCAGTAAAGGTTGAAACAATTAAATCATGGAGGAAGAGATGAGTGGGATATATCCCAGAGAGCAAGAAACCTCATCTTAGGTACCACTTTAAAAACCTTAAGCATAATTAAGAGGGTAATAAAAGTAAAGTAAAGTTTAAGGGGGGGGGGGGGGTGGTGGAGAATATTTGGAGTTGGCAAAGACTTTCAGACAATCGCGTGATGAAATGTTTAAGTTGTACCAAATACAGGGTGTCTAACATGTGTTGTAGTTGTAAAAATATAAATTACATTAAATCAGAAAGAAACAGTGTTATATTACGTAACTGAAATTCTCCACCTCGATCTGTATCGTCGTAACTCAACACCGAAAGGCGTCCTCCACGTTTCCTGTGTCTTGGAAACTGTTCACCAGACGAGATACTGTCGACTTTTTGGCACACCAGAGTCGGTTAATGTATCCCTAAACACATTCTGTCAATCTGAATAAAAACGAGACCCCAATTAGTGTTCGACAATGAACACTCGCTGCACTTCTGAAAAATACATCCTCTGACTGTGAGTTATCATTTGTCTTGGTTTGTGTAGTTATGAATCATGGTTTCCGTACTCTGAGTTAATGTCTCTGAACGTAGAGTAAAATTAAAGTAAAGATGTCCCACTATACGCCATTTAGGCGCTTGGGGGGAGAGAAGGTATAGCTCCTACTAATTATTGACCTCGGCACTAGATGGGGATGAGCGGTCAGCATCACGCCCCGGCCGGCTTTACCCCCGGGAAAGGACCCCCAAGGAAGGAGGCTGGGTGGCCCCCAGAGCCGGTCTGGACGCAGAGGCTAGAGGAAAAATCCTCTGCCCCCGTCGGGGATCGAACCTCGGTCGTCCAGTCCGTAGCTAGTCACTATACTGACTGAGCTATCCCGGCTCATATTAAGAGGGTAATATTAAAGTATATTATAATGTTGATGATAAAAAAGAATTAAAACTTAGAAAAGTAAGCTGTGAAGATGTAAATTGGTTTGAATTAGATGCATTTGTTCTAGTGGTATTAAACCCTTGATTCCGATACCGCTTGATAAGCACTATTGGTTCTGTGTTTATAGTTACAGTACAGACTGTACTGAGTGCCAGCGGCTACAGGCTCGTTGGGAAGCAGTGGGTGCTAAACTCAGAACACGTCTCAACGTTGCTAGAGTGAACAAACAGACAACGGGAGCCGTGACTGCACGACGTTTTGGAATCTGGGAAGTGCCTGCCTTCATCTTGTGAGTTTGTCTTATACTGTATCACTTTATGTGTTTTCCAGACTAGTCATGCAGCCCAGTGCGCTGTACTGATGGAAAATTTTAATTGAATGTCTTGTCGGCTTCATTTTTTTCTTTTACATGTTGTCAGCAGGCCAGGAGGGATAATTATTTATTTATAAAATAGGTTTCTTACCTGATCCCATCCCCCTGTTGTCTATGATCTACCACAAATACAGTAAAAATATTCCAAAGACTTATGAAGTTGTTTAATTTGTTATCCAGACTTGCTTCGTAATCCAACTACATTAATCTTGTTTTATGAAAATTTGATAACGTACACTCCCCTTGTGCTATTCTAAGAATAATAATATATAGGCAGGTAGTAATTCCTTTAAACACGTGGCAGAGTTTGATAATTACAGTATGTTGGAAAAAAAAGGTAAAGAGCAGATTAAATTCTGATATTGCTATAATTCAATTCAGAATCCTATGTCTTTTATGTAAAGATTAAAATATACAAAACTGTATTTTTATCTTTTGTTTGTGTCGGTGCGAAAGTTGGTTGATCGCACTAAATGATGAAATTAAACAACAATTAAGAACGGGGTGCTTAGGATATTCGGACACAAGAGGGAGGAAGTAACAGGAAGCTGGCGATAATTTCATAATGAGGATCTTCATAATTTGTAGACAGTCGTCTTTATCTTCAGTTTTATCATGCACATTTCTGTATGATTGACTTTGGAAGATTCTACAGAATTTCTTGTCATCGACAAACTATACTTCTTTAGTAAAACGACATTTTCCAAATGATATTCCTCGTTTCCGTGTTGATGGT
>NW_019059788.1:0-41919 GCF_000696155.1 Zootermopsis nevadensis | reverse complement strand
TTTAAATATTAAATGTTAATTGTAGTAATAATATTTTAATATTTTAATATTTAATAAAATATTTTATTGTGATTAGACGGCTAAAATTAAATAATTATAATCATCACAATATGACGCAACATTATCATCTCATGAATACTCTTTTAAACGGCTTACTTCAAAGATACTGGGTTTGATGAAGGACATTTGAATATTTTTCAAGGTTTGATCCGGGGCTAATGGGATGCGAACTTTCTGGCTATAGCTTGAGTGCTTTATTTTTACCGTTCCACATATTTTGCTTACCTTGGTTTCGTTTAAATGATACCATTAGAATGACATTCAAGGTGTAATAAAAGCAATGCGTCCAGTGTCGTAATGCCGATAATCTGAGCGTACGACAGTTATGAGGGTGTACCCGGAGGGTTGGCTTACGTGCAGCAGGGCCGACGGCACTCTGACCATAATAAGGAGGCAGCCCTCCCCAATCCATCACTTTGTAACAACGGTATCAACACCGCCATCTTGCATGCTACCACAGTGTGTTCATGTTGCCCCACCTGTTTGCCTCCTGCCACCCCCCCTCCCACCTCACAGCGCAGGGCACAGCAACGACGTATCAGGACTTCTACTGACGTGAGATCTTCGACATTCAAATCGTTCCTATAATCGAGTAGCCATTGGACGATCCCTCCAATCAGCGCCCAGCGTTATCGTCCTCAAAACAGCTGTGGCCAACCGGTTGATCTTTTTAATGGTGAAATGTGGTGTTTTCTTCGCGGTACGGACTGAATACTTAAATATCGTTTCGACGATTTTCGGTTCTCAAAGGGCTAATGAAATATATTCATCTGCCTAATTACAGCGGCTGGTTTCTCATTGATGTGAACACGGCAATTAACATTGTTTTCAGTATTTAATTTATTTTGTAAATTCGACGCTTCGGGTTAGCTGTTGGTCCATATAGCAGAGATCTCTTGTTGCATAATGATTCTGTTTGCGATATATACCGATTTTACCCTCAGTCTGTCGTCTAGGTGGCATAATACAACCAAAACACGTTCCTGGCTGTAACGTTGCTCTAACGAACGTGCTGAAGATTCTTGGCTAATAGTTGTGTCGCTGCTGTCAAATATCCTCACTAATACATGAAGAACTGCTCTATGCCCTTCGTCAAAATTGCGAGACGCAAAGTCAGATTTAATTTGCATCAAAATCTACGTTTGCTCTGCTGGAAAAGACGGCAAATGTAAGCAATGTGGACCTTCCCTCATATGCGCCCTTTTGGGTATCATATTCTGAGTTGTGATTTTGTGGTCCTTTGAAATGTCAGTGTGATCCAAAGATTTGTTGTTGATCTCTGTTATTCCTGTCCTTAATTCTTCTGTGCGGGGGGGATGAGAAATCCAAAAAGCTTGAAGACCATTTGGGAAAGTTATAAGTGTGAATGAAGGATAACACTAAGATGGATCTTATAGACATACGCTAGGTTATGAAGATCCAGACTAGATCCGTGATTCTCTGAACTGTGACCAATGTCGGACAGTTGTGAACTTTTGTGGTCAGAGGGCGTGAAAATTAGTGGACAATGACATTTCAGTATGGTGATAAAAGCATGTGGGTAGATTCAAAAGAGTTCTGTGTACTCCTGAAGATGGATGCAAAATCCTCTTCCGAAACGTTAGTGTCTTTACACAGGTCCATTACTACTCATAATACAAACATCAGCTCTTTCTTGAGAATCCAAGAGCTACTCAGGTGGCGAAGTGTTCGCAGTGTCCACGAGACCTCGACGCCTGTACGCAGTTGAAGATGAAATGGCGTAGGATGAAAATACAGCAGTCAGTTATGAAAACGATAAACCCAGCAACATATGACTTGTAACAAGTAAACAATACTAGTAGCTTTATCAAATATTTCAGGGTTTTATCGCCATTCTGTTACTTGAACCTTCCCACTGCGCCCATAAATACGGATGCTGTGTTGCGCGCGTCTGATTTAGTGTGTTCGAGTGTCCGATGTGACTAGTGTCCTCTGTATGTGGATGTGTCAGCTTTGAAATGTTTATGCGGAGGGGTCAGGTGGCTTCCTCCCGGTAAACAACGCGTTCTGCCGTATTCAGGGGCTCGACGGACCTCGGATTACCCTCCTGAAGGAAGTCAGAGGCAGACGAATCCCTTAAAAATGATGGATCGCTGTTGATAAATGGGGGTTGCGTTCTAGAAGGGGTGGAAGGTTGAAGGAAACTCGCTCGGAGTTTGTAAGTTTTAAACTGTCTTGCTCAGGACTCCTGTGTTTTCCAGGAAGTTAATTACTTTTCCATAAAGTCGGGCGAGTGAGTGCGTGTTGGCAGTCGGGGATTATGGCGAGGTTAACACGTGTTATTTTATCATCCTAAGTAACGTGTTGTTACTTTATTGTGTTCGGAGGAATGTGACCTGTTGTCTTGTAATCCGCGTTCAGACAATACAAACTCGATTCAGATTAAAACTTGCTAAAAATTCAGTATCATAATGTGGATTACAATCGCGCCTTTAACGGTTAGAACGCTGGCCTTGTATCCTGGGGTCTCGGGTTCGATTCCCGGCGGTGCCCGAATTTATAACTTGCGTTGGGCAAGGCCGTGGTCTAGGCAACACGGAGTTTTCCTCCGTGGCATCCCAACAATTACTCTATTCACACACAGAAGAAGGCAATGGTAACCACTTCTGGATCATCTGCCAAGGACGTATATGAACAGGTCCCAGTCCGGGACAAGGATGGAAGGATCCTGTTCATATGGACCTGTCGTCAGACAGAACACTAACTAATAATAAGATGAGGTGGTCTAGCGGTTAGAACGCTGGCCTTGTAATCCTGGGGTCTCGGGTTCGATTCCCGGTGGTGCCCGAATTTATAACTTGTGTTGGGCCAGGCCGTGGTCTAGGCAACCCGGAGTTTTCCTCCGGGGGCTTCTTCCCCGGTTTCTCCGTGGCATCCCAACACTTACTCCATTCACACACAGAAGAAGGGAATGGCAAACCACTTCTGGATCATCTGCCAAGAACGTATATGAACAGGTCCCAGTCCGAGAAAAGGATGGAAGGATCCTGTTCATATGGACCTGTCGTCACACAGAACACTACAAATAAAAATAAAAATATATAATTTAAAAATAATCTTTCGGTGGGGGGTTTAAAAGCATATAACATAAAATACATAAGCTACCGCGCCCATAAAACATCCACTGATAATAATTAATAATTAATCGAACGGGTGAGATGGACGGATTATTAAGGTTACCCATAATTTAATTGAATCTTTGATCTTGGTAAAGAACTGTCATGCCCATATCTATGTAGAATATAAATTAATATATATTGAGATAAATGTATGAAGCATATATCAGCTTTCTGTCTGTTAATCGTAGTCTTCACACCTTGCAAAAAAAAAAGGATCTGACAGTCCTTGAACATGAGTTTATCTTTTTATTTCAATGTCCCTAATGGATTGACAGCCGTGGACACTATTTGAGATGAGGACAATTGGGGTGATGACGTGTGTGTGTGAATGTGGCAGTTCGTATGGACGCCATTGAACACGGGGAATGGCAAATATAAACCACAACATAAAAGTCTTATTTTAAAGATGTGTTCGAAGTGATAAATAAATTATGATGTCGACCATTATAATTTGAGAGTTCAGTTCGCATTCCAAGACTAATGGCCGCGTTCATAACTGCAGAGCGTCTGTTATGGTTCCCTGTCTGTCAGATCGATTTCGGGGCTGATCGTATAAACTAAAGAGAACTACGAGGCTCGTCCTTAAAGTAAGTTTCCCTGGGGCCGTTTACAGAAACAAAACACAATTTCATGGGAATATTTATTGCAACAGATACAGCAAGTGTCTAGCTATTTTTCAACATATTCGCCACCGGAATTGAGACATTTGTCATACCGTGGGACCAACTTTTAATACCTGTGTCGTAGAAGTCTGCCGCCTGGGATTGGAACCACTGTGTGACCACCATCTCCGCCTCTCTGTCATTCTCAAAACGCTGACGCTGACCGGACAGGAATTTCTTGAGGTGTAGGAAAAGATGGAAATCACTGGGAGCGAGGTCCGGGCTGTAGGGTGGATGATTAAACACCTCCCAGCTGAACTCCTGCAGGAGACTCGCTGTCTGTCGAGCCGTGTGCGGCCTAGCGTTATCACTGGCCGCACTTCACAGTCGGCGGGAGCTGGAATAAGAACCTCCATCTTCAACAGCTGCAACGATGCTACTGTGAGAACGCGGGAAGTACCGTTAGTGCATGGGCCATGCTACGTCATTGCTCTATCACGTACGCACAGTCGCTTCGCGCAATATAAGGTTTGCTAGCTGTGGGACGAGTGGGAAACTTACTTTGTGGACGCGCCTCGTATCATGAAAAGTTTCTCGACGAGAGAATCATCTGTTATCACGCGTTCAATGTCCTGACGTTAACTATACGTCTAAGAAAGTTAGTACAGTGGAAATACCTTGCAAGATGGCTGCCAGATGTTCAGCTCTGCCGTAGGAGCAAGATTTCAATTGTCCCCCATATCATTTTAGATTTTGACCTCACGAAAGTTCCTGATAAGTGGGCACTTTTCGAAACAGTGTCCGTGTTCCGCACAGGCCCGTTCACAGTGTTCGCTCTGGGAAGTCCCTTCTTAAGTGGCATACATCAGGACATCGCCAATGAAACTTGACCGCTTGATATTTTCAGACGTTTCAGATGAGACATAATTTTCGGAGTTTTGTCAGTCTCGGAAACGTCCAGAATTACCATTTCTTGGATTTGCGCCAACGTGTTTCGAGGAAATTAAGTGTTACAAAATATATAAATACAAAAAATAAATTTGTCAATTTTTGAAAAATTATGTCGGGTACGGATGACAGCTTGACGCAAACACTTAATCCGGTTTGCACAGCTACTTATGAGTACGTCGAGGACATTTTTCTGTCTGCCCCCGGGGGAGGAACGGCTGGTTGCGATCTATGCGAAGCTCGGTTTGGAATGATGTCAGGCATTGGAAGAAGGAAAAAACTTCTGACTTTCGATGATGAGCTTCGTGAAACATTGAAAGTTATTCAAATTTCGAAGTTAAGCAATACACACTCTCAACATAAAAATAATAATATTTAAAATACGTTTGCTTAACGCTAATTACACCTATTTTTCAACACGTCTATCGGGTTTTATTAAGACTAACATTAGTCAATATAGATGATAAGGCAAGAATAAATTGTCTAGGTACCACCAGTTCGGCACACGCCTTGAATAACTGAGGAAAATCACGTGTTTGATTAGGCGTTTCCGCAGAAAAGACTGAAACTTGGTACATTTCGAATACAAGATGACCGCAATATTTCTTCAGCAGTTCAGTTAGGCCCGAGATAACCATGTGAGGATAATATTAAAATCGAATATACACGTGCAACAAGTGGAACGCAGATCAGAACTTTTGTTTTTGACATGACAAATCACATGCCTGGAGGACATAGTGCAGTTTCTAACAGAGCAAAATCAGCCTTTTTCAGAGAAGTGATAATGAGATTTAACCCCAAAGCGGCGTAGACTCGGGTTGAAAGAGCAAACTATCAGAGACGGTGGCGTTAGATTCAAATGCATAACGGCACATCCACCAGTGCTAGCTTGTGGTGGTAAGGGACTTGTGATTTGTCCTGTCCGCATACAGTAGTGTCTTAAGCCACAGAGGAATTTTAAAAGCCTCTATTTCGAAAACCCACGGACTGATGTTGTTGAGACCATGACATGACGATGACCTGTCAGTGACCTCTATCTGACGTTAATATTGCCACTCAGATTACTACTAATCGGCAGAAATATGCGTTTGAAAAAATGACTTTCGAATGGCCTTGAAAATTTAAAAGACCCCAATTAAGAAACCCCACGGACTGATTTTGTCGAAACCATGACATAACGATGACCTGTCCGTGACCTGAAAGTGACATGAGTATCGCCACTCAGACTCCTACAGTTCGGTAGAAATATGCCTTTGAAAGATTTAATTTCGAATGACCTTGAAAACTTAAAAGGCCTCTATCCGGCAAATCCTCTGACTGATATTGTCGTGACCTTGACATTAAGGTAACCTGTCCATGACCTCAAACTGACATAAGTGTTGTTTCTCAGGTTCCCGCAGATCGGCAGAAATATACGTTTTAAAAAAATGACTTTAGATTGACCTTGAAAATTTTAAAACCCTCAATTCAAAAAACCCTGGGACTTATATTGTTGTGACTGTGACATGACCTTGATTTGTCTGCAACCTCAACGACACGTGAGTATGTTCACTAAGATACATAAGGTTCGGCAGAATTAAGTGTGAGAAAGATTCGTCTTAAAATGACCTTGGAATTTTTGAATGTATTCATTCAGCAATACTTGGGGTCGATATTGTCCTGAACTTTAATGACAGTGACAGATACGTGACCTCAACAGACCTATCATATAATAAGAAAAGCTAAAACGCTACAAACCTAACAACACAACGCAACTTTACGGTCCCTAACATAACCTAACACATCCCATCCTAACCTATTCTGAAGGAACAGAGAAAGAAATGAACTTCCAGGAAAATAGTAGTAGGACGAGGAGGAAACGGAGAGGAAAACGAAAATTTAAAAAAGGACGAAGAGGCTAATTCAGGCTGCAATCAGGGGCGCCTCTTCTAGGCGTTCTGAAGTCCTGGAACTGTCGAGTCCGGTACAGGTAGAGGAGGACTGCTGGTAAATCCTTTGTTAATAAAAAATCGATCAGTTCTCATGTCTAAATCGTAGTTTACATTAGCATTTTATAATTCCAGTAGGATCTGAAGTTCTCACGGCGGTGACCACGAAGATGGTCGTCTTCTGGTTTGTAGCGCCATGTAGTCTAGTAGAAGGTTACCGACTTATCGCCCTGATGATGGAGGCAGTAACCTCTTCTGAGACGTCGGTCAATTTATACCATACTACGCGGCGCACAGTGATCCATGAATGACCACACCTCAAGTCTGTGTTCAACGAGGCATTCCTTTACGGTTAGCGCAGGAAACAGCATTCTTTTCTACCTGCCGGAGTTCTCTTTTATGATACCCGTTGCAGAAGGGATTATTCTACAGGATGTATCAGTTTTACCGTAACACTGCTCATGAACCGAAAAACAGAGGAATGAAAAGTAAATGCATTTGAGGTTTATAATTCGTGCCACCCTCGTTTCCAAATCTTTCCACCTGAATCACTGAGTGTAGTTCGTGTAGCTCGGAAACTACGCACTATAAAAAAAGAACAACGTCAAGACCAAAGTTGTTCGTTTCGGCAGAGAGGCCGAGAGGTCAACGGCCACAACCCCGGAAACTTCTGAATTCGAGTCCCCGTGAAGATGTGTAATTTAGGGATATATTTATTTTTCTTGTGACATTTAAATGTGCGTATCGAATGATCTGGCGCACAACAAGCTTCCAGGTAAGAAAGACTGAGGCAAAATACTAAATTTAGTCGAATTTTTGCACAGTTAAGTCTCACGGCATTCTGTTAGTATACACGTGAAGTCCTCTCAGTGAATTTCTTATAAACAAATAACACAAAACAGAACGACCCAAATGAAGATTAGATGGCTGTTTCAGAGGTCCTTGCTGCCTCCGTCATCAGGGAGATAAGTTGGAAAACTTCTACCAGACTACACGGCGCAACAACCCAGAAGACAGCCATCTTCATACTCACCGTTGTGAAAACCTCAAATTCTAAATTAACTTAAGACCTTTCAACGATAGTAATACTGACCGACACAGACGTCTTTATCGGAGCTATTCAGAATGGAAACGTTCAAGGAACACGCCTGAAATCTGTGTCTTCGACGCGGATTGCATCTTTGTGATCTTTTCATACAAGCGACGACCGGCTTTGCGTTTTGATTACATGCTTCTATGAATGTGAGTAACACCACATCTTTTTCTGTTCCTGTTGAATATGGTCACGTGATACATTTTTGTCCCCAATTACTTCAATTTCAATCATTATTTTCCACGTCCTTTGATGTGAACGGTTTTATGGTCTTGCCACCTTTCTCTGTTCGAAAGGAGGAAATCGGACAAGATGCATGGCCAGTCTCTTTGAAGGTGGCGAGTTGGCGTTGTTCTCCTTCTATAAGAATCAGTCTGAGACCTCTCCGGCATCGAACGGAATTCTTCAGAGGTGGAGGTTGAGACACTGACGGTAAAGGACACAGGGCTGGCGCGATGCCAGTCAGTGAGCTCCCTCTCGTCCCCCGAACCAAACTCGTTTTGAAGGTCCACCCAACCTCATAAATAATATGGCCACCATTCGATCTCGCTGCTGAGGTACTGACGCCTTGAAAAAAAATCTTAATTTTAACCTGTATTACCTCACCCCAGAAGGGAAACAAGGATCATGGCTCTGTCTGTGCTTAAGTTAAGCGAATACACATCGGTGTGTTACGTGTGACGAGCTTGCTTACATATTAAGTAAATCAGTACAGTCTCATTATTTTGTGGTGTCCTCTGTACTGCGCATGAGAGGAAGGTATACAAGAGTATTTGTATAAAGCAAGACTATGAATTCACATATCGATATCAGAAGAAGGGGTAATGACAGTATCGTTATATATCTGTTACGGGCACTCTTAACTTTTGATTATACTGAACGAAAAGCATGTTTTTTTTTGTGTTGTGCTCCATAACCTGTCAACACTCGTCATATTTTGTACACTGTCAACAAATTAACCCATGCGCCCCAATTAGATTTAAGGTTGTGAGACTGGACCAGACTAAATTCGCTGCGCAGAAATAGATCAGTGGAAACTGTAAAATAATGTCACTGTACTTATGCACGTTACTGTCTCCCGGTACACCCAGCGTTCCGATGTTTTATATCCTGTGTCGGCAGTGCTTCGCTGTTACCCACAAGCTAGTGGCGTAGGTACAACGCACACACTCTCCCCGACTACAGTTTATGTATGCTCAGGCAACATGGCGATCTCGCCAGCACTGGCCGCGTGACCCAATTATGCAGCAATGCAATCGATAAGTGCAGGGCGCTATCCCTCGTCCCACGTAGCAGTGACTGAACGAACACACGAATAAAGAAAAGTGTTTTCCTCAGTTCCTGCGTCTTTCTTATTCCCTGCCGGTAAATTTGGTTTTATGTAGATGGCACCATTGGAAGAAATAACCTGTAAGATCATCAGTATGTTCGTAAACTCTGGATGTTACGTAATTTAAAGAGGGGAGTCTCAAACCGCAAACAGGGAAAATTTGTCTAGTATATTTGTATTTCTCTGTAGTAATCTTTGTTTGTCTCAGACAAATTTGTCAAATTGTCAACAAGTACTTCTGTTCATATCTTTATATGCTGTGTCATAAAATATAATAAGTGAAATTGGAACAAGGCTGAAAAAAAATTGTAGGACGTGACAAAAGTAGATGAGTTCCTTACACCAGTGACTCTCAAGACTTTCTCTGAAGACTCAAATACAGTCACCGGTTGTTGATAATCAGGCACGTCGGTTCTTAGCTGTGATTGTCGTAATAAGTATTCATAACACTGTCTGTTGGTCAACTTTGTTTGCTGGTAGCATAGCTCATTTGAACAAAAACACGTTGCAGAATTGGAATTTGTAAGTAACATAAATGCCCTTGCGAATGTCTCAATACAATTTAATTTGACCATAAACTCAAATAAGGACAGTTTAATAAGAGGAACAAACTGGCTACCACGAAAAGCTTGTTTCACACGTGCGCGCTCTTCTTTTGTTTTCCGTTGCTCAGTAAAGCTTGTTTCACACGTGCGCGCTCTTTTTTTTGTTTTCCGTTGTTCATCTGCGATAGAAATCAATATTTGAAAAAAATAATGACACATTTTAATAAGCTTGGCCAGAGTGATTAGTCAACTGTGTGTGTCTCTTTAATGAAATATTAAAAATATGTAAAGTGGTATCGAGCACCGTTTTAATTGCCGAGTCTACAGCCAATTCTTTTCAAGTGGGAAACTTCCAAACTTCATGTGGAAAGCATCAGAATATCCAGTCGATATCCAGTCGCTTATATTTTATATGCCTATATTAGCAACAACTCATATAGGTACATCCATAGCGAAATATTAATTCACTCCAGATGGAATCAAGATATGAGACCCCCATATTTATTCACAGTGTGATTAGATGACTTTTCAGGTCCTCACTGCGATGAACATGAAGCTGACTTCTTCTGGGATATTTCGCTGTTTCGTCTGGTTGAAATTTACCGACGTTTTAAAGGTGCTTACTGCCTCCATTATTATCGCCCTGATGATGGGAGCAGCTTCTACACGGCGAAACATCTCAGAAGAAGTCAGCTTCATAGTATGATTATTTACAGATTATATATATGAGCTACTGGCTTACAACCGTCTGTCTACACATGGGCAGGTGTTCGTTATTTGGTCGTAAGGTAGTTGCCATGGTAATGCTGTTAAGGGATTTCGGGCGTTATGTGATAATATTTATTACTGTGGAAAGATCATTCTCTTAATTTTAGAGAAGCAAAGGGACATATAAATAATAATTTTAACTTAAATACGTCCATTAGGCCCTCTCCTTTTGCGTTGAAACGACGGTAAGTGTTGGACTGCGAACACCACTAATTGTTCTAACTGTGCTGAATCTTAAGACACACAGGTGTGTGAGGACCCTGGATTAGCATCGCTACGGAGGATTCGAAACGCAAACTTAACATTACCGAGAACTCTTCACTCTGGGTTATACGGAGCGGGTTCTCTTAGCGTTACTGCCCCTGGCTTGCAGGCTTCATGTACAACATTTATTTATTTAGTGTTCTGTCTGACGACAGGTCCATATGAACAGGATCCTTCCACCCTTTTCTCGGACTGGGACCTGTTCATATACGTTCTTGGCAGATGATCCAGAAGTGGTTTGCCATTGCCTTCTTCTGTGTGTGAATGGAGTAATTGTTGGGATGCCACGGAGAAACCGGGGAAACTCCGTGTTGCCTAGACCACGGCCTTGCTCAACACAAGTTATAAATTCGGACACCGCCGGGAATCGAACCCGAGACCCCCAGGATTACAAGGCCAGCGTTCTAACCGCTAGACCGCCGTGGCTGTTCATGTACAGTACCGAGTTCTAATCTCGGCGTAAATACCTGGTTTGTACGTGTTTGATAATAGGCTCCTTACACTTCGTAGCTAATGACGAAATGTTGCATTGAACGAATATTGGAACGTAATTATGCGTAATTTTCATTGTCTACCGGTTTCGGCTCTCCCGTCTCAAACACTTCATTAGTATTAGCTGTCAGACTGACAGTTAAGGAAGAATTCATCTCTGTTACCAAGTTATTATTTTACATTCTACAAAGAAGCAATTCAAGCAAAATTTACATATTTTTTTCGAATATCTATTACCCTGCATCATATCAGAACTCAGTTCTTAGTGATGCTAATTGCACACCCAGCTCAGAAATTCGTGAATCCATCATGTTGTTATGGACTGTATGACATTAAAAAGTGTGATGTTGGAATAGTCTCTGATATCAAGTTTCATGAAATTCGGTCACCGGGCTGAAATATATATAGAGTGACATATATAGATATAGTACAGTGGTTTCATAAGCCTGTTTCTTTTATTTAAGAAGGGAAAGCTGTCTAGCTGCATTATTCCTTAACACTGAAGACACACACGTGTGTATGTATATAATTTACAAGTGCTGGAACGTTTAATGATGATCTTTTCTTTTAACTCTACATTAAATTGTATTATATTATTTAATTAAGCATAAATAAGTACTGGTTTCAGTTTGGTCTAGCGGTTAGAACGCTGGCCTTGTAATCCTGGGGTCTCGGGTTCGATTCCCGGCGGTGCCCGAATTTATAACTTGTGTTGGGCAAGGCCGTGGTCTAGGCAACACGGAGTTTTCCTCCGGGGGCTTCCCCGGTTTCTCCGTGTCATCCCAACAATTACTCCATTCACACACAGAAGAAGGCAATGGCAAACCACTTCTGGATCATCTGCCAAGAACGTATATGAACAGGTCCCAGTCCGAGAAAAGGATGGAAGGATCCTGTTCATATGGACCTGTCGTCAGACAGAACACTAAATAAAAAAAATAAATAAATCGTTCTTGATGGGTACTGTAGTAGTTATTATATAAATCGATAAGCGTGCGCTTCTACAGTCGTGCCTCGCGATTATTAATGAGATTCTTTACTTCTTTCATTTTCATTCTGCTTCATTGGTTTTCCATAACCGTTCATTATATTTGTTACGTATTCACTGTGTTCAATATTGTATGGTACGTAATTCTCCAGCGTGAAATAATTGGTTCGCCGTTCTGATGCGGCAACTTATCCAACACTGCATTGTGGCTTGTAGTCTAAACATACCTTGGCAGGCGTTATGCATATCCTATCGTAAATGAAACGGGGAGAAGCGCGCTGTTGTTTTTGTTTAGTGATTGTTGGTTTACGGCAGAAGACTTTGTAAAATGAAATACTGGTCCTGCCGAAACGTCATTAGGTAAAATTATGAGTATAAAAAGTAACGTGGTGGTTATTTTAAAATAGTCTGCAGGAATGTAATTTATAGTTTCGGGGATGAATGTTGAAAGTTATCGACGTTTCGGCAAACATTTCAGCGTAACTCGTTCGGCTTTTTTTTTAAATTCAGTTGTTTCTGGCTTCTTTTATCTCAGCTGTATGTCAAATATACCATAACATTTTTGTGTTATATATCATCCGAAAATTGTTTAAAATATAAAGTTTATCCTTATCAGCTTTCCGCCATTTTATTCATGATTTGCGTGAACATTTTCCTCTGTATTTTGTTTTAATTTCCTTAGATGCAATTTATAACAAATAAATACCATCCTGATTAATTAATTATACGATTATCTGTGACGTAGAAGAATTAAGTTTTTACCTAAATAAATAACTTTCATAACGTTCATTTCACGCCGCTGGGCGTCTGGTCGAACAAGTAAAACGCAGTGAGGCGAAAGTTAAACCGGCCATGCATATCACCTGCGAGGCTTTGTGACTGAACGCGGCACACCAATGTGGACACGTGGTAGAAAGTACCGTCGAGTATAAAAATATATGCGCCTTAAAGGGCTTCTGTATACATTTTTACAACGTTGTCAACGTCGAACAATTTAGCCCGTGAAGAATACATAACGCGTTTCACGCCATAACACGGGCAATTACGAAAACTCAACTTTACTTATTACGATTTATATATATATATATATAAAATATAACCTAACCTAGTTCTCAGGAAACACGTCACACAGACAGACATGGACGGCCCCATACAGTTTTCTTTGTTCACTGCTCGCGCCAGAGCGTGAAGAACGGAATTCGTTGCCATTGCCTTGTCCACAGCAAAACCGAGGATTACACGTCGTTTTTTTGGAGCCCACACAGCTCAGAATCCAATTGGCTCTATTTCAAACCCATCTCCAGGACACGAGAAGTCGACCACTGCGCCATCTAGTACTGATTCCGAGGTTACGATTGTGGCAGACTTCTTTGTCTTCTTGGCGTGGTGTTTGGGTTTTGTGGCAGTTGTATAGTTTACCTGATAATCTCGGCAGTTCAGTATGGAGACTGAGGAAAATCAAGTTAGCCGGTACCCGGTCAGGATTTGGACCGAGGACTACCTCTCAGAATAGACACAATGAGTCATAGAAAATTACTGATGGAATCCACCTTTACATTTACAGTTTTATGTCTCGCAAATTTTGTGGGCTTATGAAGACATTGATTATGTGGAGGTTATAGAAGTGAGAATACTAGCCTATTTTAAAGTATTGCCCCAATGAAGATACGGAGAAAAAGAAAGAAAGGGGAATGAAGGGGCGGTCTTTCATATTATGTAATATTTATTCGGAGATCCTTATAATGTATCTGAAAGTAACACTTTGTAGTATTGCCTATAAAACTGACTCCCGTATTCAAATGTTCGTAATTCTTGCTACTTTATCTTTTGTCTCGAACTTACAATAAGTTTAAAAAAGGCCGTCGTTTTGTTGTCCATTGTTAACGTTCAACATAATTGACGCATTCACCACGGCACGTCGCTAGCTCTCAATAAGATTTAGCGAGTTCGAGTGTGCGCTCTTCGATCCTGTGGAGTTAGTCGAAGTTCTTTGCTTTTGGAAACTCTAGGGAAGGTGAACTTTCTACTGCATATTTCAATTTTTCTTTGTGAATAGCACAAACCTTGAGGGGTGAAATTCACATCCGAATACGAGAAGAATTAATCAGCTAAGTGGAAAACATAGGAAAAAAATACGCTTTTGAGCAAAATGCTGTTTTATTCAGAATCGCAAATGTGCTGAAGACTCAACTCTGTTGGGGTATGATCATCCATTTTTTTGATGTAGCAAAGCTTTACTTCCGTGGCGTAGGTTGAGAATAGTTTAATTTTTCATTACTTTGATTGATTTCTTAGCGTTAGTAACATGGAGCTGAAGTATGGTTAAATGTGTCCATAATGATATTTTTTAAAAATAGGTTAATTAATTTTAAGCAGACCTAATTTTTGTTTAATGGCAGTTCTTTGAAGAAAACAAAAAATTGGTGCAACTGAAATTATTTGCCGTACTCGTATTTTTTGCAGATTGTACTACAGAACAAGATATAAATTCTCTGGGACCATGGTTTCAACTCGACAGTCCAGCAATGTTGGGGGTGGTGGGGAAAATACAGCTGTTGTTTCTGAGGCAGGTCCCTCGAGAACTTTACGCCACAATAATGCCCCAGCTCCTTCCTTACCAGAATCGAGCACATCATCACACGTTGCAGAAGTTTTGCCTACACAAGCCATAAACTTGATGGATCTGCCACCAGAAATTATGCTGAAGATTCTGGGAAGCCTATCATACAGAACTATTGCTTATTTACGTCCGGTGAGATTTCGATTTACGCTCATATTTTGTGTATGCTGTTGAATTGCCTGTTGGTGTAACCATATTTGTGTATTTTATACTTTGTGAGTAGATACCAGTTGCTCACGAATCAATCTAGACGCTGGAAGATTAAATGTGACTGAGGTAAGTACCATTGTTTTCTGAGAACATTGAGAGATTCCATAAAAGTTGGAAGCCATAAACATTAACAGAGGAATAACCTTACATTTTAAAATAATTTGTGCATGCTGTATATTCTGGTAAACCTAGTTGCGTGAAACTCGATGCATAAGATTGGGAAGCTGGAAATCTGGTGGCTTCTCCCACACCTTTCCATCTCCCTTCTTCCTCTTTGACCGAATGTTGTGGTTTAGTGGTTAACACTCCTGCTTTATATTTGGGAGGTCTCAGGTTCATATCTCATCCTGGAGACTGGCTATCCTGACTGGGTTTCTTGTGGTTTTCCTCATTCCCTCCAGGCAAGTGCCAGGATAGAAGCTTAAATTAGGCCATGACTTTCCTTCCACATCCTTGGAAGAAACCAATTTACATGTCTGCAAACTATCATATCCATGAATATTTGATGAACTGGATTAACCTAACCTAATTTCATGCAAATTGAGAATAACATCTGTGCTAACACATTTTATCGGAAATGGTGTAATCTGATGTAACATAACACTGTTATGGAACTACCACAAGGGCCGTTTGGACCATCTTTTAGTCTAATGCATCATGACCTGCAACATAGAACATGGGTTGTGTGGAAACATCCATTACTCACATGTAATCATTGAATGATTTCTGTAATCTAAAATTGTATCCAATATTATTAACTTGTACATCCTTTAAAATATATTTACACTTCTCACAGTGTTTTGCAGTAGCTTCAGTTGAATAAATTTGTCTTCCTATCCAGTCTTTTGATCCATATGGAAGATTAGGTCTTGCCAGTGACTTTTGTTTGAGAGATTTGTTCTTTAATGAATCATGCTGTTGTTGTAAATGTTCAGTGTCAGCTAAAAAGTACTTAAAAATGTGACAAGTTTAAATTTATGGGAATGACAATTATCAAATCATAATTAATCACAGAGAAATGAAGAGTGGATTTACATTCAAGGAATTGTTGTTGCCATGCAGTTCAAAATATTTTGTTTTTGCTATCTACACAAATAATTAATTTACTAGTTTCCTATGAGTGCAAAGTGTAGTCTCTCACCCTGAGAGAGGGCACTTGAGGTGGGGTAACAAGAAGAATATTTTGACCTGAAGGAAGTAAGAAAGTGCAGCAAAAATCTGCATAATGAACTTCATAATTTGTTCCCATTACCAAATACTAGTATAATAAAATAAAGGAGAATGAAATCAACAGGCTATGTAGCGTGCATACGAATTCAGAAATGCATACAAAGTTTTAGTCAGATGAGCTGAAGGACACACCACTTGGGGGAGACGGGCAAATACGAGAATATTATATTAAAATGGATTGTTGGTTTTGAGTGTATGGATTAGATTAATCTGGCTGTGGACAGGAATGAATACACCAATAAACCTTGGAGTTCCACAAAAGGTGGTAAAATTTTATGACTATCTGAGGGAGTTGATCATCGGCGTAACGCTGGCCTTGTAATCCTGGGGTCTCGGGTTCGAATTTATAACTTGTGTTGGGCAAGGCCGTGGTCTAGGCAACACGGAGTTTTCCTCCGGGGGCTTCCCCGGTTTCTCCGTGGCATCCCAACAATTACTCCATTCACACACAGAAGAAGGCAATGGCAAACGACTTCTGGATCATCTGCCAAGAACGTATATGAACAGGTCCCAGTCCGAGAAAAGGATGGAAGGATCTTGTTCATATGGACCTGTCGTCAGACAGAACACTAAATAATAATAATAATACCACCCAGAGATGGGTTTGACATCACAGTCAGTATATTGACTAGCAACCCGATGGATGATTAGGGTTCAATACTTGGCACGGACAACGATTTTTTAGGTCCAAGTTGGCTGAGGGGCCAACCTAACCTGTGCAGTGGGTTCCATGTTTGTTTCCTCAGGGGTGAAGTGGTTGGAGCATGAAATTGACCACTCACCTTTATCTAGTCCAGAGATAAGAATATGTGGACCTGTACCTCAACTCCCCCATACATCATCATGGTGTGGTGCATAAATAAACATAGGGATTCATATTTGTGGCATGGTATATATTTATACATAGAAAATGGTTGTTCAAATCTTTTAGTTTGAAAAGTATTTTATAGAACGCTGTCTTTTCACGATTGTCTACAATTTTGAGGCAGTGGTTATTTTATCTGTGTTGGACATTGTTCAGTTCTCCTATTAACTGCTTTGTCATTATAGAGACAGATTTTCTAGCCTTTTTTTTTATTTTAAGATTATCAGAAATGTATCAGTATGTCGACCAGCCAGTCATCTGAAGACGGACACACACAAATCCAAAACGTAGACAGCTATCTTTGAACGTCCAAAAAATTGTCAAATATATGCTGACGCTGACCGGACAGGAATTTCTTGAGGTGTAGGAAAAGATGGAAATCACTGGGAGCGAGGTCCGGGCTGTAGGGTGAATGATTAAACACCTCCCAGCTGAACTCCTGCAGGAGACTTGCTGTCCGTCGAGCCGTGTGCGGCCTAGCGTTATCACTGACCGCACTTCACAGTCGGCGGGAGCTGGAATAAGAAACTCCATCTTCAACCGCTTCAACGATGCTACTGTGAGAACGCGGGAGGTGCCGTTAGTGCATGCGCCATGCTACGTCATTGCTCTATCACGTACGCACAGTCGCTTCGTGCAATATAAGGTTTGCTAGCTGTGGGATGAGTGGGAAACTTGCTTTGAGGACGCGCCTCGTAATAATGCCGTAACCATGTTCTTCCTCATTCCACTGGTGCCTGAATTGAAATTTTTTATTTTTGTATTTATAAATGTTTTCATCCTACTTACATATTGTCTGTTCATGACCCTTATAGCTTCTAATTAACAACATTGCATAAAGGTGAAAATTGAAATTTTCTTGGAAAGGTTTTATATTCAACTCTCTCAGCGAGGTTATGTTTGGACTTCTTATATATTGGAGACCAGTAAAACATTGGGAATTGTTTTTTGAAGGTTAATAACATGCTGAAAACTCGTGGCATATGCCTAGTTTTTGTGGTGGTCACAATGAATAGAGTCAGTCTCCATGAAGGCACATGTTATGTCACAGGTTTGTCGTAAAATGGATGGGATCTGTTGCACCATCCTGAACTCAACTTTCCAGCGTCTCCAGGCTCAAATGTTGCAGCGGTTCCAGGGTATCAAAGCTAAGATGCCACGCCGTGAATCTGCCAGGCGCAACCACCCGCTGGCCTGCGAATCCGACATCGTAGAGACACTCCACATGCGGCTCACACTATTACAGATGACGTTTGGCAAGCACATCGAACGCAAGCATTGCTGCTTCTTCGCAGGAGAGGTTCGTTTGTTTCGTCCTATGGATAAAGGTGTGGAGAGGGTTGTATAGGATGATCGCTTCTTTCGTATGTGTATATTGGATATTTTTGGTATGTTACGCTGATGGGAAGAAAGAATTGTGAAAATACTTACATGAATATTGGTATCAAAAATTTATTTTTAAACTGTCGTTAGTTTCGAGAATCGTCTGAATCTATATCTATAAGATTGCGCTTGGGAAGACGTCTAAAATGTGAAAAAGGTTCTGTTACGGAAAACCTGACTGTGAAGATGGAGGAAGAAAAAAAGGAAGGCGAGAACAACACAAAAATGAGGGACGGCTGAAGGAATTCAAAGTAAGCTGGAACGTATCGCCGCTTAAGTACAATTTTTGTTGGTCTGAAGACGGTGGCAATGTTTTCCTCTAAAATGTTGGTATATACTTACAAGTTCACATGGCATTACAACCCAAAAGGCCCTATGAGTTGTCATGAAAATAATATTCTGCGTTTCAGATCCTGGATGAGGTGTTTCGAATTCTTCACTACATCAAAGTGACACAGAAGTTGTCGCGCCCATACAAAGTGACCGACGAGCTATTTGACCTGTCCACCATGGCAATGGAATACTTCAAGGAACACATTGAGCCCACGTTACCAGAGATTGCATATTTTAGTACCGACTTCTTGGACTTCACTGGAACGTTTGCAAGTGAGTGTTACCACTTGGCAGGGACAAGTAATTAATTATTTATGAAATTACTAGTTTAAGAACCAGTTGAATGTCAGTCGGATTTCTATTTAAAAGAAATTGTGATTTTCTTGTGGTTTCATTTTTGTTTGTTGGTAGTAATGTTTATTTTGAATTTTAAACTCATTTGGTTGTCATTGGGTTAATTGTTTACAGCGTCCTCCACCCCAAAACCATATCTGAGCCTGGATTCTCCATCTCGCACTAGCACCAACAAGGGAGACGAGTCGCCGAACCTTGCTAATGACATTGAGGAACAAGCACCAGAACCCTTACCCCAGTCAAACATGGTGCTACGGAAGCGCATTCGCAAGATAAAGCAAGGAATGAAAAGGTGTATTTGTTATTGCTTTCTGTTCCTGGTTCTTCTTCTTTCTTGGCTCTACAACCTGGTTGTGGGTTTTCGCCGCCTCCTTTTTCGGAGGTTTCCTAGTCTTCAAAGTGTGCGTTTGTGAGTAGTGAGCGACCAGCCCACTACCTCTGCACAATTTCTACTCAATCCTGATTTGACTGCTAGAGCCATCTAGTAGTGAATCAGGAGAGACGGGTGAGAAATGGCCGCTGACTCTTTCTTTCGAAACGTCTTGTTCATGCTTGTAACGTTCTTTTACGAGCCGTAAATCTATGACATGGGACAGCCGGCTTTACTTCCCCTCTGAAGGAAGTTGTGCTATGGATTTTATCACCCTTAAAAATTCATCGACGTCAGCTGGATTTGAACCCACGAACCTTGGGGTCCAGTGGCAAGCACGATAACCACTAGTCCACTGAGGGCGGCTTTCTGTTCCTGGTTAAATGTGATAATCCTGTCAGTGGAAAGTTATAAGGCAAATGAAAAGAAAATTATTGCTTGTCAAGATAAGTTTCTTTGGTTAAGCTTTTTGCCACAGAAGTAACTTCGTTATATGTATATTACTTTATGCATATGCAAGTTTAAAATGCATCTCAGTTACCATATGTCTGTGCATACATGCATATTATTGCATTTCATAACCGCCATGGTGGTCTAGCAGTCTGAACGCTGGGCTTGTAATACTGGGGTCCCGGGTTTGATTCCCGACAGTGCTCAGATTTACAACTTGCGTTTGACAAGGCCGTTGGTCTAGGCATAATGGAGTTTTCCCCAGTTTCTCCGTGGCATCCCAACAGTTACTCCACTCTCATCATTATCTCGCTAAAATGGGGTCACAGCAGGAACGTTAAATGTCGCGGTCCCGATCGAGCGCATGTACTGAGGGGCCGTGAATCCTGCTAACCACCAATGCACACCATTCTGAATGGTGCGTACTGGATACAAAAAAAATTACATTTCATGGATCTATAAGTTAGATGACGATAGGATGTGGAATTAGTCATTACAATACAATTCATATTATACAAGTACAATTCATACTGCTGTAAAGATAATAAAAGTGAAGGGCTCACTTTCATATTGATTTGTGGCCTGCAGGGTTATACGTAATGACCAATTTATTGAAACACCGTGGCATTATAAGTAAATATTTAAAGTGCACGTTGAACATAGTTGAATATATCCGCAGATATAACAACCAACTAACGCTTATGCGCCGTGACCTGCGAAATTGCAAGGGAAAGATTGCAGAGCAGCAGAAGCAGATCTTGGAATATGCGAGCCGGATGGACGAGACCGACAAGAAAAATGAGGAGACGTCTCGCAAGTTTAGCACCTTGCTGCAGGTGAGTGCACGTGGCCAACAAGGAAACAGAATTAAAGTGTGCGATTAGTAGCAACAGAAAGAAACGCGCATATTTATAGCAAACTCGGTCATTGAGCGGCGTTATTAAAGAATTCTGCCTTCTTATTTCTTTTCATTAGTTTCACAAAAACTGGTAACCTCACAAACTTAACAAGATAGCTCTAAAATTATGTAAAATGTCAAAATATATAAAAATGTTCAGATGGGTGTAAAATTATAACCAAGCAAGGCAGAATTCCAAATTTTTACAATATAGTATATCATAACAAACTGTCCATCATTTTCTCTGAAGGCAATTTGTGGCTAGCAGAATTGAAATAAAACCTCACAGGCTTGGGCTGTTTGGTGTAATGGATAGTCTGAATCTGTGAAGAGCCCAAATTTTAGATAATTTTTGTATGTAGATATTTTCAAATTATAGCTCATAGAAACAACTAGATTTATTCACAATTCAAATTTAGATGTATGCTCTTGTGGCAACATAGGAGATGAAGACTTTATGCCCAGATGATTTTAAATTTTGTTTTATGGAGATAGATTCTTTCGGAACAAATAGGATTGAAGAAGTAATGCTTCAGAATTTTTGCTAGAGGACCTTGGGTGAAGAAATCTCTAAGTAGACAAAGATGTAGATGGCAGGATCGTATTAAAATGGATCTTGAAGGTTTCATGGTAGCTTAGGATTAGGTAAATTGGCTGGCTTTTGTGAATGTGGTGTTTAATATTTATTTTTCATAAACTCATAGCAAGGGAAAGATTGCAGAGCAGCAGAAGCAGATCTTGGAATATGCGAGCCGGATGGACGAGACCGACAAGAAAAATGAGGAGACGTCTCGCAAGTTTAGCACCTTGCTGCAGGTGAGTGCACGTGGCCAACAAGGAAACAGAATTAAAGTGTGCGATTAGTAGCAACAGAAAGAAACGCGCATATTTATAGCAAACTCGGTCATTGAGCGGCGTTATTAAAGAATTCTGCCTTCTTATTTCTTTTCATTAGTTTCACAAAAACTGGTAACCTCACAAACTTAACAAGATAGCTCTAAAATTATGTAAAATGTCAAAATATATAAAAATGTTCAGATGGGTGTAAAATTATAACCAAGCAAGGCAGAATTCCAAATTTTTACAATATAGTATATCATAACAAACTGTCCATCATTTTCTCTGAAGGCAATTTGTGGCTAGCAGAATTGAAATAAAACCTCACAGGCTTGGGCTGTTTGGTGTAATGGATAGTCTGAATCTGTGAAGAGCCCAAATTTTAGATAATTTTTGTATGTAGATATTTTCAAATTATAGCTCATAGAAACAACTAGATTTATTCACAATTCAAATTTAGATGTATGCTCTTGTGGCAACATAGGAGATGAAGACTTTATGCCCAGATGATTTTAAATTTTGTTTTATGGAGATAGATTCTTTCGGAACAAATAGGATTGAAGAAGTAATGCTTCAGAATTTTTGCTAGAGGACCTTGGGTGAAGAAATCTCTAAGTAGACAAAGATGTAGATGGCAGGATCGTATTAAAATGGATCTTGAAGGTTTCATGGTAGCTTAGGATTAGGTAAATTGGCTGGCTTTTGTGAATGTGGTGTTTAATATTTATTTTTCATAAACTCATAAATGGGGGGTCCGCAGTGGCCGCGCGGTCTGAGGCGTGGGCCTTGTGCCGCTTGGTTGCGTGGACCGTGGGTTCAAATCCCACTCAAGCCATGGATGTTTGTCCGCGTTTTTCTGTGTTGTGCTGTCCTGTGTACAGGTAGAGGCCTTGCGACGGGCCGATCCCTCGTCCAAGGAGTCCTACCGAATGTCCATAGATCAAGCCAACTAAAAAAAAGTTGGGGACCCGTAAAAGGGTACCGGAAAATGTATAAACATTGTTAAAACTGGAAAAAGGAGAATAAACTCATAAATTTCTTTGCCAGTTTAATTACTGTACCACTTAAGGATGATGTATTACGTTGAATTTCGTTATTAAGTGAATTTCATTGAACTGGTTCACAGTTGTTTTGATTGATAGCCTTTTGTGTTGTTAACATTAGGTTATGATAACAAAAATTTTGTTGGCCTCTTTCAAGCTAATACCAGAAGAAACTGTAAGTACTGTTTACTTACTTTGCTTTTCTCTAGGAACTGAACAAGTGCAAGACAGAGCTACAGTATTGGCGATCAAAGTCTCCGGCCAATCCTACATTATGTGTTTCTTGTGGAAAAGTGATGGCTCCTGTTGCTTCAGAAGACCTGATGGCCCTCGCCAACCAGGGTGTCGTGCCAGAGGGGTTAGGCCTCGAGTTTGCAGCAGAAGCAGACGAATGTATTGATTTTGTGCCAATCGCAGGAACCAGTAACAGTGACATGGCTTGGGCTATTCAGCAACAGATTTGGGATTCCTCGATTAAGAAAGAAGAAGAAATTATTGCTCCAGCAACAGTGACATCAGTGAAAGAGGAGGAGTGGCCACAACCACCGTCAGCAGTGGCCACTCAGGTACCTGCCAAAGCAAATGGTGTAGCTTCGAAGAGAAAAGCTAGTGATGAAGTATTACGTAGCTTTAAAGGAGTTGTTTCTGGAAGTGGTCCTTTCCAGGAGACAAAGAAACCGAGACGCAGTCACAAAAGTCGTAGCAAGCGCTCCAAAATCTAAGAGTTAGCGTGTTTTTAAGGGTAAAACATATATATGAATACCAAGAAAGAAGTGAATATATTAATAGGCAAGATGTATTGTTATTAGAATTATTTTTTTTAACTTCTCACACATAAATTCGTTACGTAGCATGTTGCAATACCTTATTATTTATTAACATTTGCCATATTAGAAGTGGCTAATTATTGAATTCCATTTGGATGTTATTCACACATGATTTTATATGTACAGCAAAGAGGCAAGGCCTTATATCAGTACGTACTGCCACAATGTGGTGTGTGGACGTTGCGTTCCTCACACCATCTAATCGCTGCAAATCTTCGGATCATACGAGGGTTGGATTGGTAATCAGTTGTCCGTGATGTTTACATTAAAATACCAAACGGTTTTATCGTGATTTCCGATCGTTGCAAGCTGAAGAATGCCTCACGATGTAGAAGACGTCGCTGTACGAAAATTTTACAAATTTCTGACTCGCTTGATGGTGTACCGCACAAAATTCACACAGCGATGTTTTATTTAGAAATTGATACTGAAGCACGCAGAAAGTTTACAACTTTTTGTTGGTTACTCAGAGAAAATTGTTTCATTTTGTATAATTAGAAGCTTTTTTTTGAAATTTTTAATTGGAAGGGTGTAGCATGCAGAAAAATGTTTATGAAATTTGTGTAGTGGAAGGATTTCTCTATCAAATTTTGAAGCATGTATTATTATTATTACTATTACTATTATTATTATTATTATTTGGTAAATGGCATAGATGTGTACCAGAGAGCTTCTATGTCCTTCTATTTTGTAAGTAACTTAGACTTGCGTTTTCATGCATTGATGTCTGTAAATAATAAATATGCCTTACAAACGTGTAACATTTTATGTTGTCGGAAATGGCTTAGGATTTGTTTGAGACACAGGGCAACTGAGCACTGGTTTGTTAGGCAAAAAGTCTGTTTTTGTTGCATCAGACTCATTGTTTGTGGTTGGGAAGATGGCGGATAGAAGCCCATGAGCGTAAAGTACAAAGTCCTTATTTGCTTTGAAACATAACTTTTATCCTCAATCATATTTATTTTCATACTGTTTGGTGCCAGAGTCTTGAGTGATTCGAAGGTATAGGTGGGGGAGGGGGGGGATGCATTTATTTGGCACAACGTTGAGAAAGCACGTATCGAAACGTAAGTACAATCTCGCAAAGTATAATGAGCTTTGCCTAATGTATTTGTAGGTGTTGTTTGTTGGCAAATTGCAGTGAGTTACTGTCGAGTGTTACAGAAAGAAAAGATTTGTTGTGACACTCGAAAAGAATGTAATTCAGGCTTACTTTGTAAGTTTATGAACATGATAAATGTCATTTGGACTTGGACATGTTGCACCTGTGATAAAAGCTCATGTGATTGTAAGCATCACATTGAATTTGCCACTTCATTTTTTCATTGAAACTTGACCACGAAAGTACAGTTTAGACACAAATTAAAACCTACTGGATGTGTCTTTCTTCAAACCTGACCTGTCCAATAACACTTTTCAGCATATGATTGTGATTAGTTGTGCAGTGAGTACGACAGTATGTACTGGTGGTAAAGACAGTGTCAGGTCTGCAGTTCTGAAGCAAGAATTTATAGTGGAAGCTTTCATAAACAGTCGACTGCTACTTTCAATTTTGGGTATGATTTGTATGTGACTGTTCCAAAATGTACAAAGGGTATTCAGTGTGGAAAGGACATTTCGGTACAGCGTTTGCTTCAGAGTATGCTGAAGATAAATCAAATGAGTAGGATTTGAGGTTTTCACGGCGGTGTGTTCGAAGATGGCTGTCTTCTAGGATGTAGCATCGTGTATGCAAGATTTGTCAAGCTGTTCTGTTGAAGTGTCTAAGATGCTGAAAATCAAATCCTTTTTCATGATTTTGCAATCTGTGAACATATGTGAAGAAACTTGTCTTGCTGGTTCAGTTACATCACTGTAAAACAGAAAGTAAAAAAAAGAATCTAACATTGCATTCTTCATATGTGCTTCAGTATCAGAATCACTAACATGATAAATATTTACATTTTAAAATGTTTTTGAATATGAATATGTTTAGGATGTCTGTACCTATCATATCTTTATGTACCTAGCAATTTCAGCAAAGTGTCATGTTATTTTAATTTGTGATTACCATACAACATTAACTAGCTGAGACTATGTATGGTTGAATGTTTGGAAGATTGGTGAATTGGAAATCATATGGAAGTGGTTGTGGCTTAATTTAAGGTTCTCTCCTGTCATCTTCCTGGAGAGACTGACAAACACCTGTCAGAATAGTCAGTCTTCAGGTCAAAATTTGAACCTGGGACCTCAGGTTAGTGGATTGGTCTATCTCTTCCATGGTACCTTGAACAAATGTCAAAGAAATTTTTATGCAATTCGAAAGGTCTTTCACCTTCATTTAGCATCACAGCGAGCCTCAGCCAGTTCAGTCTAGTTCACTGCCAGTTTCTCTGAGATCCAATCAAAGTATTCTCTCTTGTAATGTGGCAAATACTGTTCAGCATCTATGTTTATTCCTGTGGTAGGTCCAGAAGTGATGTCACTTTTGAGAGATACCTAGTTCAGACTTTAGCCTGGAGGTGACTTGAGGTTTTCTTAGTCCCTTTAAAACAAACCATAACTGCTTCCTTACACATTCATAATTTGTAGTCGTCTTACCATCCTACGCTACATAACATTTGCGGTTAAGAAAGTTTAATTAAATAAACCAAGAAAAAATAAATCAACATACAGCGCATGTATTTTTGCATGTGATAACTTTTTGGTTATAAGATATGGTCTCACATTTCCATGTGTTCACTTTCTTGTATTGAAACCACTGACTGTATGCAGTGTGTAACTAAAAGGTCTGGCAGTAATGTAATGGTGGAAGAGTTCCACGTCCCAGAACAATGATATAACTACTTGTGGACATAGATCAAGAAAATTGTCCTTCCTAATTTACAGCCCGCCCCCTTCCGTTTCCAAAATTTCTGTTGCCTCGTCGTATGTTCATTTGCTGCAGCCCACACGTGATGTCAAAATTGTGTTGAAAGTGTTCAGAATGTCTTCTGTGGGCTTCTGGCATCCATAGCATTGCCATTTGCATGCCCATCAAAGAAATTGGAATCTCTCTTCTTTATTGTAATAAATGAACATTAATCTTGAAGAAACACTCGCCAAAAATTGATGTTTTTAACACCATTACAGCCAGACTGTTTAAATGGTGCTTATTGCAAGATTTTTAACATTGCCATTTAATACTATTATTAAAGTAAATTAAATTTATTGGGCGGTCATGGAATTTGGATGTTGCACACTAAGCCGTAAGTGGAACAGGTGCTGTTGATACTAATGTGTGTTGCCAAAAGTTTGACTGTCCTTCTTTTGCTCCAATTTCATAGAGTTGCTCAGAGTGCAGAAGGGAAGCAACGGAATCTCGTAGTAAATTTAAAAAGGGAATAAGAGCTAGGCGTAACTGAGGAAGGAGAATTCTCTAGACCTGTATCTGTATGAAGTGTTTTTCGTTGTTCTGCGTGTAGAACTCAGGCTTATATATGTTGCATTATTCTTGAGGATACAACCTGGGGGTGTTATAGGATGACTAGGACGTAGTAGAACTATATATGATTGTAAATGTAGAAACCATTATTATAATTTTATTTCTAAAATGATATTCCCACAGTTTAAATTTTGTAATGCATAAATATTTTATGTAAATGTTGTTGATTGAAAGATAAAAATATTATGAACGCGAATCGTGACTTTTGTAAAGGGAAACTAAGAGAAAAAGAAAGAGTGGGGAAGAGAATTGTATGTTTAAAACTAAAAGTGTCAAAATAGTACATGGATATATTGAAAGAACTTGTCTAATGTGTGTGAATAGACCAAAATATCTAGAAGTGACCTTGAAATATGATTGTATTCATGTGATTTTTATTCGTGTTGACATGTTTTGAATAACCTGTCTCCCCCTAAAGCCTGCCTCTAAACATATTGTGCAATGTGAGAGCTTACTAATTAATTTTTCTGGTTACTTGTGTGACTGTCTGTGTGTGTAAGAAAAGACCAAACTGGATAATGATTCTTTATATTTTGAAATCTTATTGTTAAACAGATAAATATGTCCAAACGTGTGTCCTTGTTAATTGGGTAACAAAGTGTATGTGTGCATGCTTGCTAGCATGTGTATGTGTTTGTATGAGTGTGTGTGTGTGTATATATCATCTCTAATAAATTGAATAGAATATAATTGAAGTTGCTTTTATAGGTAAAGTGGACTCCTGATTATCCAGGTTGGTTAACTACCTGGTTAATCTGCCCTCATATAATCAGGAATCTACTTTACCTCATTTTTCATTAGGTTTTTCCAACATCATCAGTCCTCAGAACTGATGTTTATTAATTAAACTTTGTAAAAATATTTATGCACCCCGGAAGGAAGTCTTGTGTTACTGAGGAAGTTTCTAAGTCATGTGGATGTCAGTAAAATGACACTTCATATTACCTGAACGATGTAGTACGAATAGGATAGAACTTGTTTTGCATTCCCATAGATCCATCATAGGCCTAAGCCAAGGATGTAGAACATTTCAAGAGTAGAAATTGATTATTTGTTTATAAACAAATATGAATAACGTAGTATGACTAATGTACAGTCAATTTCCTCTGCAATGCCAGGGTTTCAAAATATGTAATTGATACAAGCGCAGGTCGCGTACCCTGGTTGTGATTTGGGCGGTGGGGCATGAAGGGGGCTCTTAAGGTAATAAATGTTGAAGAGCAGGTTGCGTTTATTACCGACTGAACTTTGGCTATTGTCTCCTCTCATCGTTGCCTTAACACTTGCTCAATGATAGATGGCATAACGATAGGCTACCGATCAAAAGTGAGCGCTGTGATAATCCGGTGTAGGTACGACGTGGTCGTACGCAATAACTTTTATAGCGTTTTTGTAGGACGAAATTTTTGTATAAAACAGTTAAGTATTGCATTGTAATATAAAAGTGTCAGTGCTGTTCGTTAAAGTACATGGAGTGTTATAAAATATTGTGCTTGCTACTAAAAAGTTTTACATTCATGTAACCACTTTGTTATGAGATAAACTTTTTATCATTATAGTACTGTTTTTGTTATAAAAGAATTGTATTATATCTGTATTGATTTTTATGCCTGCTAGTAATATTGTTATTTCATTAAGCAATTTTGTCAGTTGTGTTGGCTCATAACCGCAGTTGAAGCATGTGTATTGTCTCATAACCGCAGTTGCAGTCTTCACTGTTTATAATAGGTTATTAAACCGTGGTTTCTTTTTCAGTGTCACTGCCACGTGGAATGATAGACAGTGTCGAAAACATGAAGGTGGAACCATCAAGTCCAATAGATCGAGATCATTATCCATTTTCACGTAGCAGCAGTACTGGATCCCTTCACACACTGTCATCATCTGCCCACAACACAGGTGAGGGCCAAGGAGGTGTGGCCACCGGGAACATGAGTAGCAGCAGTGGTCATGGTAATTCATCTGTCATCAGACTTGTGGAATGGTGCATGATCATGATTGGTTTGCTTGGAGTAGGCATTCTCAACCTTGTTGAACCTGGGACCACTTTGTTATCAGCTTGAGGGCTGGATTATAAATGGCAAAATTTATGACACTATTGCACAGCAGTTCAAATATTACTCAGTAATTTTCTTTAATGAATTGCTTTACTTGTAATTTTTATCACTTCCTTACAACTAAATTTTTTATTCAGACTGTAACTAATTTTTATGCAGGGTGATACACTATTATAAATATGTATGCAGCCCCCACAAACCAGCAGGCACAGGTTGCTGTCCCATACCTTAGATAATGGCTATATAGAGACATACTTATGTTAGTGCAGCCACATGTTAAGAACAATGCAGGGAAAAGATAATGCACACAGAACTTTGAGAGTGTGTCAGAAGGGGTAGAGACCCCTGTTAAAATATCATACCAGTACTTCACTCAAAATAATTTGGACTGTGCTTTGTCTCACTTCACAGTTTGTGCCATTATCACAAAAGGATGTTGAGTGAGTTTTGTTACATAAGGATGTGATTACATATATAAAAGATTCTTATCTTTAGTCAACAAATTGTATTTTACTAGTGGTACACTGCACCATTTTTCATCATTTTGCATAGTTATTAAAATTCATTAGCATTATCTTCTTTTGTTTGTGTGTTTTTATAAAAGTCTTTTTTAAAAGTGAATTAAATTTAAAATCCTGATATTTACCACGAGGGATTGAGGTACAATTGGGATTCATTTTTATTATTGTGGAGTTTTCTGAAAATAATTATTGTGGAATTGTTTTCGTAGATGATGAGGACAGTGACAACAAGAACTCGACAATCAGCTACAAGGAACGGCGTCGTGAGGCTCACACCCAGGCTGAGCAGAAGCGTCGTGATGCCATAAAGAAGGGATATGACTCATTGCAGGACCTCGTCCCGACCTGTCAGCAGACAGACAGTTCTGGATACAAACTCAGCAAAGCCACTGTTCTGCAGAAGTCAATCGATTACATTCAGGTTGGTATTGACTACAAAATGTGTGATATCACATTCTGAATCATCAGACTCGGCATTTAACTTGAATCAGAGCAAAGAAGTTACTTTTAGTACGACGTGTCAGTTGCTGTGTCAAATGATGCGAGCTGAAAGATGAAACGTGCCAGTCGACAGATGCAACCATTATGTGGGAAATATCAGTATTACACTTTAATGTGGTCGTCTGCAACGGGAGTTGTGTGTTTCAGTTTCTCGTGCAACAGAAGAAGAAGCAGGAGGAAGAACGCAATGCTCTGCGCAAGGAGGTGGTGGCATTGCGCATTATGCAGGCCAACTACGAGCAGATAGTAAAGGCGCATCAGAACCAACCTGGTCAGGCTGATATGAGAGTGTCGGATGAAACCAAGTTTCAGGTGGTGAGTCGCACCTACGCCAGCCTGAATGCAGGAGTTTGACATATTTATAATAATGCTTATGTCGCATAACTTACAACACCATAAACTTTGCAAATCAAACAATCATATGTACAGTCCGCGACTGTAATCTAGAGACTTGCGGGGTGAAGGAGGAAGGAGGAAAGATAGCATCTGCCTTTAACGCTACGGACTTCCTGCATTCCTTGCAAGTATCAAGATCACAGTCTGGTCCTAGATAACATGGTAAGATGAAAGATTCTTCTCAAACAATTTTGTTCTCTGTTTGCAGTTTCGAGCAATAATGGACCAACTGTTCCTCACTTTCAGCAACATCCCTGTTGCTAACTTCGGAGAGCTGTCAGGTGGCGTTATCAGCTGGCTGGAGGAACACTGCAAACCACAGGTATGAAAGTTGACTGCTTCCTTATCAGCGCATAGTTGATCATAGTTACGGCACTGTCACTGTTTATGTTGCTTTTCAGGTTTTATGGTTTTTCTGGATTTTGAATGTTATGTAGAGGAATTTTAATACAGGCAAAATAAATATTGAAAATGACATGTTGAGATGTGCTCTGTCTTCTAATTTATTAACAATTCTTCTATTTTCAGATGCTTACCATTAATAATATCATTTTACATTCCCAGAATAACTAAGTAGATCGCTTATGGAACCTGAAGGTTCATCACTGGATTAACCAAAGCCCTCCACCAGTCCCTGTCCTGGGGCAACAAATTCCAGTCTCCTTCAACTCCTATCTCCAATAGATCTCGCCCGTGATTATCCTCCCGTCTATGTCTCTCCAGCAGTCTCTTCGCCTCACACCTCACGACCAATACCCGGTGAACGCATCTTGCCCCATCCATGCGCACCACATGACTCACCCATCTCCCCCAGTGTCGGTTACTGAGAAGAGTCTGAATTTAAAAGTAGGAAATAAATAGGATGTGACTTGCCTTGGCTGGAGTGGATCTATAGAGTTGCCTGACGGTGTCTCATCATGGTCCCTGCTTCTCTTGTTTTAGGCGCTTCACCAGGTGGTTGTCTCTGTTCTTCGCCAGTTGAATTCACAAGTGATGCAGGGCAACTCGCGAGGATAACTCGTACATACACACGGCATTATGTTCCTTTGTTTTGTTGGCTATACTCATTTTAAGAGACTCGCGTAATAAGAGATTGTTGAATATGGTTCCGGCATATGCTCATTCTTTTTACCTGGTTTTGGAAATTGCTTATTTGATACAGCCTGTCATTGTCTTCATTAACATTCATTTAGATCAGGGGTCGTCAACCTTTTATACCTACCGCCCACTTTTGTGTCTTTGTTGATGGTAAAATTTCCTTACCGCCCACCGGTGCCGCACGTACTGCACACCGCCATGAAAGAGGTACAGCTCGAAGACTGAGTGATGGCCTGTGGTAAGCCCTGCTCTTGTTATGCGTACTAAACTCATGCCTTTGGCTACGGAGCTCATTCGTTGCTCCCTCGTCCACAAGTATACTTCAAGAAGTGTCCGGTGAATTATTATCTATATTCAAAGTTTAGAGATGGAATTCAAAAGTAAATTGCAAAAGCATGTTTTAAAAAGTCAAATTCGCGAAGTTGTTAGCAATGTTTTCGATATATGGAGGAAGAACAAAATTTGTAACAATGGACAAAAACCCCCACCGCCCACCATGAAAGCTTGAATCGCCCACTAGTGGGCGGTAGGGACCAGGTTGACGACCCCTGATTTAGATGGATGGTAAATGAACAGTAAAAGTGTCATTGTCAGTTGTGGTGAATTCTTTGTGTATGTCCTTTTGAAATTGGCATTGAGGGTCGCTTGTCTGAAACATTTAATTTTTCCTTGTATCATATTACTTTATGTAAAGTTAAAAGATTTCCCATTTTCAAAATAAATTATTGTATGACAAAGTATAGATCTTATGTAAGATATAAAAATATATTTTGGTGCAGTGAAATTGAATAGAATATAGGTAAAAAAAAATATATATCCATCCATTTTAAAAGTGCTGCTACCATTAGAAAACTTTTATAATAGTACAAAAGGGATATTAGAATGGAGGGTGGGAGGATGAAGGATGATATGAAATATTAAGGTAATGTAGGTACAGAAAATGGGAAACAAAATGTCAGGGAAATATGTGTTCCATTTGTATCACCTTCCCACTCTTATGTTCATCTCTGCATCTGCCATTCTACATTTTAAATTCAACTGTTCTCTTTTGTTTAGAGGTGATGATAACATTTGATGACATTGACAGTGTTACTTGGACATTCATAATAATTAGTTCTTTGGCATTTTTTGGGCCATATAGTCTTTGGGACTGGCACTGAAAGCTATAATTAATATTAAATTTTCTGTAATGCAGAGCAGGTTTCAGAAGATAAACATTTATGGAAAAAATGAGAGAATGAAATTAATGTATAATTAGTTAAAATAATATGATAGATGGATATAACAGAGCCATGGTATATCTCAGTAGCATGTATCTTTATGAAAAGTGCACTACAATTTGAATGTTGCTGAAGAAGTTTATACTAGAATCTGGAAGTGTAATTGTTTTCAGAGGGTCGGCATTTGTGCTGGAAGCTGTACCATCTTTGGAACATACAGTGGTGTAGATGTAACATTGATCTGTCAATCATGAGGCACACCTAAGCAAATTTTAATTGCACATATTATTATATTTATGTAGGAGGTTGTAAAATAAGAATTTTTGCCATAACAGATTGGTATAAATTACAAAGTGCCCTTTGTGTGTGTCTGTTGTCTGTCTTTTGCTTATAGACTGTAGTTAGGCATGTGGAATGACAGTTTTTTCATGTAATTATTTTACAGTTACAAAATTTATAATCGAATCAAATGGAAAGAATTTATTATTCATTAACCATAATGAAGTGACCCATCCTCTCCACTGCCATTCTATGTCTAAAAGAGCATCAGGGCTATGGCAGTGGAAGCAGCAAAGACGTCTAAAACGCTGGTAAACTTCTGCCAGACTGTGAGGTGCCCCAACCCATTGGACAATGTCTTAGAATTAATTGTTAATTATAGTGATTTTAATAACTTAACATTTAGAATGTGTTGGAAAATGTTATCATTTTTAGACGTATAAAAACAAAACTGTAGCATAAATTAAAGCTATCTCCGCTGAGTTACCGTTGGAAAAGCAAATGAATTGTGTGTTTGGCAAATGTCATTTATTTCGTGAATAAATGGAAAGGCTATCGATGGTGGTTTTGTTGTGTTTCACACGTATAACGGTAGATGGCAATCCTATCCCCATTGTGTTGGTAATCTGTGTGATTAGGGCACCGAATATGAACAGTTGTATAATTTCTATGGTTGGTATTGGCTGTGTTTGAAGATGTCTTCACAGTCATTACATGTTATTTTAGAGTTTGGGTAAGTTATTGCTTATACATAATTTTATTGGCGTCATATAAAGAATAGAATAGATGTAATTTTGTTCAAATTTGATTTAGTTTTGTGGAAGTATGGTTTATATTTAATGTAATCATAATACTACCTTTTCAAAAATAATATTATTGAAGAATTATATTGGTTGGTTGTATATTTCTTTATAGCGGAGGAGCGGAATTACTGTTTAATAGAGTTAAGAAGCATGATGTTATCCTTCCGGCTTTGGAAGAACCATGTAAGTTCTAAATAGTTTTTATCGTGTGTTTGTGAATTTTAGGTTAGGGTCGACTTTATAAATTGGTTTCTTTTAACAGCATTTGCACAGTGAAATAAATTTGCATTTGCAGGAAGTTTACGGAAGGGATGAGAAAGGATTACAGTTACAAAATATTTGTTTGTTATTGGTCGATTAACTGCTGTTTGAGGTAGTTTGTTTGTACACACCACATCCAATCTCGCAACCATTTCCATATGTTTATGATTTATCTGTAAAAACAGAAAATGTTGAAGCACTGACTAATAATGTAGAATGAATACTACTTTACGTCTGTGACAAATTTTGTAGCACTCAAGTGAGGATGAAACAGGATGTGTTTAAATATGCTAATAGTTGATGATAGTTAATACCATGCACTAGGTGTTAATATTCATGAGCCGGGATAGCTCAGTCATTATAGTGACTAGCTAGGCTGGACGACCGGGGTTCGATCCCCGACGGGGGCAGATGATTTTTGACGTAAATACGTCTATATTGAAGGGTCATTCCGCAAAAAAGTGTTACGGAAAATGTGTAACATGGTTACCTAGGAAATATCAACAATTTGTAAATATGGACCATTGTCGTCGGTAATGTGTAAGATCCGTATCAACAAATCGACAACAATGTGTAAATATGAACCGACAACAATGGTCAGCTTGCGTGCATTGTTATGTTACCTAGGAAACGTCATCTGTTTACTCGGCATTGTTGTGTTACATTACTGCCATCAACAATCCGCTTTCGTAACAAGACGGATGTCATTGAAGATAACATTACATTACATTACAGAGACGTAAATATAATTTAAATACAGAGACGTATTTACGTCATTCTCCAGAACCGTGGTTCCACTGTAACTTTTCCTCTGGCCTCTGTGTCCGGACTGGCTCCCCACCCAGCCTCCTCTACAATGGGTACCGGGGTCCTTTCCCGGGGGTAAAGCTGGCAGGGGCGTGCTGCTGACCACACACCCCCATCTAGTGCAGAGGTCAAGAAAGAGTAGGAGCTATACCTCCACTCCCCCAATGTGCCTACATGGCGTATAGTGGGACGCTTTACTTTACTAAGGTGTTAATATTCAATAGAATCTGAAATTTTACTTGAAAGGAGAAATTCATGGCTGGAGTTCTATGTGTAGCTTCACTTGAATGCTGATAGTTATCTAATGTTTCAGCAGTTAGAAAGAAACTTTGTAGACTGCCTAATAAACATGCAAGCATATATTCAATTTTAAGACATAATAGAAAATAATGAAAACTGGACTAATGCAGGAAGAATCATTATTTCTGTACTGTGTTGTCATTTGATTCAGTAGATTTGTTAGAGTGGAGTTAATTCTATGTCGGTGCTGCACATGGAATGACATCATTGTTATTGTACAGTAGTCTGCAAGGTAGGAACTGTTGTGCTAGGGTATCAGGCAGATTTATGTTAACTTGATAGTAATCACAACTAGCTCCAGTAATGGCATTATGTGTTACAAATAATTTGTTTGAATATGTTTGTTTCTTTTTGTTTTTTCAGGGACAATAAAGACATTACTTGCATGGATTAAAGTTAATTTACTGAAGGAATGTCCAGAACTCTTCCTTCAAGGTGATTCTGTGTAAGTAGAATGTTTTATGAAGATTTCCGTCTTCTGGGTTGTTGCGCTGTGTAGTCTGGTCGATATTCATCGCCCTGATGACGGAGGCAGTATGACCTCTGAAACGTTGGTAACCATCGACCAGACTACACAACGCAACAACCCAGAAGACAGAAATCTTCATACTCTGATGACGGAGGCAGTATGACCTCTGAAACGTTGGTTAACATCGAGCAGACTACACAGCGCAACAACCCAGAAGACGGAAATCTTCATACTCACCACTGTGAAAACCTCAAATCTTACAGAATGTTTTATGTCTCATGAACGTAGAAATTGGCTGACTTAAATGTTATTACTTTTCTTTTTACTTTATCCATCGTCTTGAAAGTCTTAAAAATCGCCGTTTCAAAGGATGGAGCACAGATTTGGCATATACAGGTTCCAGTACAATGTCTTTGCCCCCTATTTTTTTTACCTGGAAATGAAGGAAGATACATCCTTTGAACAGCTCAGCTGCATGACAGTTCTGTTAATATCTACCTTGAAGATGGTTTAATGGCAGTATCAGGGGAATACTTTGATTTACTTTTGTTATAATATTGTGACCTGTAAAGGTAAGGAATTTCTCCTTGATTTCTGTATTTGTTGATATTCTTTTATGTTGAAGTATTTTTCTGTTTGCAGGAGGCCAGGAATCTTGGTGCTGGTGAATAATGTGGATTGGGAACTTCTAGTAAGTACTAACTCTTCTAACCTCTAGCAAAATGGCAATTCCACTAATGTAATCTGTATTTTTATTTAGTGTTCTGTCTGACGACACGTCCATATGAACAGGATCCTTCCCTCCTTTTCTCAGACTGGGACCTGTTCATATACGTTCTTGGCAGATGATCCAGAAGTGGTTTGCCATTGCCTTCTTCTGTGTGTGAATGGGATGCCACGGAGAAACCGGGGAAGCCCCCGGAGGAAAACTCCGTGATGCCTAGACCACGGCCTTGCCCAACTCAAGTTATAAATTCGGGCACCGCTGGGAATCGAACCCGAGACCCCAGGATTACAAGGCCAGCGTTCTAATCGCTAGACCACCGTGGCTCCTAATGTAATCTGTATAATGTTTAAATGATTTTCCTTTCAGTGAAGGAAGCTTTATTGAACGTGTTATTCTTACAGTTTGTAGCATGTTTAGACTGTGTTGGTACAGCTGGATTTATTTTGTGTTTTCTTTTATAGGGTCACTTGAACTGTCAGCTAAAGGAAAATGACAATATTGTGTTCATCTCCACTCTGCACGGAGGCTAGATACTGGTGTTCCTTCTAAATGAAGGTGTCAAGTGATTGTTTTGTGCCGTTACCACCACTGCAGCATCCATCACGTTTGTGCGACTCACAGATATGTGCATCTTATCTGAAAGATTGACTTGTACATAAGCACTTTTGCAAGAAATGTTGAAAGCGAATGAAGGATGTACCAGGCACCCACCCTACTAAACTGTAGGTTTCCTGTCTTGGCCATCATTGCCATTGTCACCCAACAATCTAAATAAACACTCTCCTTAAGGATTAATTATTTATTCATGACAAAAAAAGGCACAGTCTAAAATGGCAAGGTACGGTAACTTCATGATGTCTTGCACTTAGGGTCAAATCTTAATGGTTCGACGTCACCTTAAATATCCGTAATGTAAGCTGTTGCATTTCTTCCAATGTAAACATAGGGGCATAAAGATTAAACTAGCACTACAGGACTACGTAACAGAGTAATGTTCGTGTTTGTTACTTACAGCATGAAAATGCATGCAGATTACCCACAGAAATCGAGGGAAAAGACCCTAATTTGTCAGATACATGACAACACACCTCACAGCACATACAGTGATGCTTTGAACAGTTTTTGTGAGATGTTTCATTAATAAAGAACTTTTTGTTGTCACAGGCGTCTGTTCCTATGCCATGCATCGTTTGTATGATGGCTGGGCTGTGCAGGTTATATACGTGCCTCCACACATGCCTACTGTATTTGGTACTAACGGCTGTCTGGACTGGTCCATACATGACTTGTGTAATGGGTAGACAAAACTCATTCATACATTAAAGGTATGTCTTCATAGGCGATTCAGATCCTGACCCGTGTGACGATTTTTGAAACATCTAGAAAATTTTGAAATTTGAAGATCATTACAGCAGATCCGGTCTGGCAGGGACTGGGTCTGGCAGACACCGGGTCCTTCAGATAGCGGATGTGGTAGAGACAGGATATTTAAAAGATTGAAAATTTCAAAATTTACAAAAATATATAAAATGTTACAAATTGTTCAAAAAGCGCACAAAACCAAAGATTTTTTTAAAAAATTTAACTTCAATTTTTTTTCTCCAAATTTTAAAAAAGTGTTCGATTAATACCTTTTTATGACATTTATGACCTATTTTTAAATTTTTGAAAAATTTTCAAAACTTAAGTCATTCCTCCAGACATCAGGACCGGCACAGATGGGGTCCAGCAGAGACTCGTGCCGGGAGAGACCGGTTCCCTCAGAGAACGGGTCCAGCAAAGACATTGTACGGAAATGAATGGATGGGAGTTTTGAAAAAATTCTAAATATTTTCGAAAAATCCAAAAATTCTGGGAATTGTTCAAAACGGGCACAACACCAAAATATTTGAAAAATTTCAGCTTAAATTTTTGAAATTCGAAAATATTTCGTATAATACGTTCCGTCAGAGACAGTACGGCAGAGACTGGATCAGACATGTAACGGGTGGGGAAAAATTTGAAATTTTTTTCAAACGTTTGAATCAAAAAATGCTGTAAATTGTCCAGAAGGTGCACAAAACTAAAGAATTTCAAGTTAAATTTTTTTTCAAATATTTCGAAAAATTTTGGTTTTTTTCAAAAGTTCCTATCTCAATTTTTTTTAGAAAATTTCAATTTTTCAGTTGTTTTCGTTCTTCACGTCACTTATAAGCACTTCAAAATTTATTAAAAATTTTTGATGAATCAGAAAATGATGGAAAGTGTCTAAAAGGCACACAAACCTAAAAAATTGGAACATTTCAACTTGAATTTTTTTGGATGATTTCTGAAATTTTTGGTTTTGTGCGCTTTTTAGACAATTTCCAGCAATTGAATAAAAATTTTCTAGGATATTATGCATCATCTAGTAATTAAAATAGAAAACGTAAAACGACGTTTCGGAGATGGGGCTCTATCTCCGTCTTCAGGTTTTACTCAGTTGGGCCCAATAGATAGAGCTAATCCCTATCTCCAGACAAAGTAAAAAAGTGAAAGTCCCAGAATACAAGAACATCCATTCATGGGACGTAAGAAAATAAAATAGAAATAGTAGAAACATAATTCGTTAAACATGAAAAAGCCAAATAAAAACAAAGACACACAAAAAGTGGGAATAAATACATATGACCATTAATTTGAAACTCGGTGCACAACTTGGACTTCTTCAGAGATGACCGGAATCCACATGCGAGATAAATCCAAACTAGGCTGGCTGATAGGATTGGCGAGTAGTGCCATGTGTGCCGCCTCCTTGTATTTCCTCCAGACAGTATTAGGTTCTGTTAGTAACACCCTGGCTCCATCCCAACAGACATGATGATCTTCTTCATACGCATGTTGGGCCAATCTAGATTTCTCCAGCAGGCCCCGTCTGAAGTTATATTTATGTTCCTTTATGCGTACCACCAGAGGTCTGCTAGTTTCGCCGATATACCATCTACCGCAATCACAAGGGATCCCGTACACACACTGCCTAGTCTGTCTCTCGACTGTTCTGAGTCTCATGGACATCAATAAACCACGAAAAAGGTGACTGGTTTTAAAAATCGTCCTGATATTGTAACGGTTCCCAATTCTTCTAAATGTTTCTGAAACGCCTCTGACATATGGGATAACCGCCGAACCCAGAGGTGTTCTGTCAGGAGAAGGCCGGATGTTTTTTCCCCAGACTTAATAATCGAATCGATTAACTGGCGAGGATACCCGTTCAGAGACAAATCCTGTTTGATGATCTTAATTTCTCTGTTAAAATTGTTCTTCTCTTGACATATGATCTTTGCTCTATTAACCAGACTGAGAACCACACCCCTTTTTACGTGGAGTGGGTGATTAGATTTGAAATTTAAATATCGACCAGTATGTGTGGGTTTCCTATAAACATCCATAAGTAAACTAAAACCATTCTTCACGACTAAAACATCCAGGAATGGAAGAGTACCATTGTTTTCCACCTCCATGGTAAATTGTATAGATGGACTGAGACTGTTGAGATGGTGAAAGAATTCCTGTAATCTCGCCGGACCATGCGACCAGACCACAAATGTATCATCCACATATCTCAACCAAGTGGCTGGTTTGTGGTCAGATGTGTCTAAAGCCAAAGTTTCAAAATACTCCATATAAATATTACTAACGACTGGAGACAACGAATTCCCCATCGCCATTCCCTCCTTTTCCTGATAGAATTTTCCTTCAAATTGAAAGTAGGTAGTGGTCAAACAAATCTCCAACATTTCTACCAAGTCATCGACCTGTAAAGATGTCCGGTGCGATAAGGTAGATTCCTTACCAAGTTTTTCTTTGATGACACACAGGGCCTCTTCCACTGGTACGTTGGTAAATAGGCTGACTACATCGAAACTAACCAGTATATCTCCACTTTGAAGATGGACATCCTTCAATAGCTGTATGAAATGTTCCGAATTTTTAACAAAAGGTTCCATGTCTATTGGGCCCAATAGAGCCCCATCTCCGAAACGTCGTTTTACGTTTTATATTTTATTTACTAGACGATGGATAGTATCCAAGAAATTTTTTATACAAATGAATCATCAAAATCGTCAAGAACTTTTAGATTTGAATTTTTAGAAAATTTTGAATTTTTAAAAAAACTATAAATGGTTGCAAATGGCATGAAAAGCGAAAGTAACTAAAAAAAATTGAAATTTTCCTGACACGGTCTCTGCAGGATACCGTCTCTGTATTTCTCGGTCAGCGAAGACGCTTCTCCAAAAGGACCTGTTTCATTAGACACAGGGTGAAGCTTAGAACCAGTCCGGCAGAGAAAGAGGGAACGAGACCGACTCTACCATAGGCTCTGTGCTGGAGAGACTGAGTCCTACAGAGACCTCTCGAAGCAGAGGCAGTGTCTATGCTAAACTCGGTGCTGCAGAGACAGTCCAGCAGAGAAGGAGAGAGGCAGAAGCCTTGGGAAGCAGAGAACGAGTCTACCAGAGACTCCATCTTGCAGAGACCAAGTCCTACAGAGACTGGTCGAAGCAGAGAGTGTCTAGGGGAGACTCAGAGACCTGTTGCAGTAGAGACAGTTTCTATGCTAGACTCGGTGTTGCAGAAGCGGTCCAGCAGAGAAGGAGAGAGGCAGAGGCCTTGGGAAGCAGAGAACGAGTCTACCTGAGATTGTGTTGCAGACACCGAGTCCTAGAGACCGGTCAAAGCAGAGAGTGTCTAGGGGCGACTGGGTGTTAAAGCGATGGAGTCCGACAAAGACCGTTTCTGTCAGCGACCGAGAGTGTGCCAGTGACTGGTTTTCTCACGAATCAGGTAGGAAACTTTTTGAAATTTTTCAAAATTCCCCCCACCTGATACCTTGCAGACCTGGTCTCAGTCGGACTGTTTCTGATGTACTGTCTCTGACGAACGCGGTCTGTGCCTCACACTGTCCTTGACGTGCCGTCTCTGAAATCCCAGTTGCGGCAGACACCACGTAAGGCAGAGACCGAGACGGGCAGACACGTGACTTGCGACTTTTCGCGACTTGGGACAAAATTCTCCCCACCTCATGCCTTGCACAACCGGTCGCTGTCGGACTGTATCAGATGTACTGTGTCTCTGACGACGTGGTCTTTGCCTCACACGGTCTCTTGAAGTGCTGTCTCTGAAAAGCTTAGTTGCAACAGACACCACGTATGCCAGATACCGATGCGGGCAGAGGCACGGTCCTTCACACACCGAGTTCTGCAGAGGCCGGTGGCTGTAGACTCCGAAGCAGAAAGCAACCCGGTGAGACAGAGGCGGAGTACGGCAGAGAATGTGTGACGCATTCACCGAGGCTGGCATGCATCTCAAAAGGAGAGGTTTGAAAAAAGTTGAAAATTTTCAAAATCTTCGAAAAATCATAAAATGCAGGAAATTGTGTGAAAAGCGCATAAAACCAAGTCGTGAGAAGTCGCATGTCCC
>NW_019059787.1:435048-448574 GCF_000696155.1 Zootermopsis nevadensis | reverse complement strand
CAAGTGACTTCTCAAGACTTGGGACAAGTGACTTCTCAAGACTTTGGATAAGAACTTCTCAAGACTTGGGACCAGTGACTTCTCAAGACTTGGGACAAGAACTTCTCAAGACTTGGGACAATTGACTTCTCAAGACTTGGGACAAGAACTTCTCAAGACTTGGTTCAAGTGACTTTTCAAGACTTGGGACAAGAACTTCTAAAGACTTGGGACTAGTGACTTTTCAAGTCTTAGGACAAGAACTTCTCAAGATTTGGGACAAGTGACTTCTGAAGTCTTGGGACAAGAACTTCTCAAGACTTGGGACAAGTGACTTCTCAAGTCTTGGGACAAGAACTTCTCAAGTCTTGAGACAAGAACTTCTCAAGACTTGGGACAAGTAACTTCTCAAGACTTGGGACAATTGACTTCTCAAGACTTGGGACGAGTGACTTAGTTTTGTGCGCTTTTTGGACGATTTCCCACGTTTTTTGATTTTTCGAAAATTTTCAAAAATCCTCGAAATTTTAAAAAAATTAAAAATGGCTGCAAATGGCATGAAACGCATAGAAAACTAAAAAATTTCGAAATTTTCGACGAAAATTTTGAATTCGGAATTTTTCAAAAAAATTTGGTTTTGTGCGCTTCTTGGACGATGTCCCATCTCACGTCTTGGGAGATAAGACTTCTCAAGGCTTGAAAGCGAACCTAAGTGAAGCAATTCGATGCAAGTCATAGCAAGGCGAGGGAAGGTGAGGCAGGGCGTGGCAAGGCGAGGAAAGGAGAGATAAATCGATGCAAAGCGAGAAAAGCCGATGCAAACCGTGGCAAGCGAGGTAAGGCCAGGAAAGCTTGGCAAAGCGAGGAAAGGCTTGGGAAGTCGAGGCAAGGCTATGCAAGGCTATTCAAGGCGATGCAAGGCAAGGGAATGTGATACAGGCGAGGCAAGTCGAGGCAAGGCGAACCAAAGCGAAGTCAGACAAAGCTATTCACGGCCAGGCAAAGCGTGGCAAGGCAAGGCGAGGCAAGGTGAAGCAAGGCCAGACAAGGGCAGGCAAAGTAGGACACAACCAGGCAAGTCAAGGCAAGGCGTGGCTAGGCGAGTCCATTCGAGGCAAAGCGATGCAAGGCGAGGTCAGGAGAGGCCAGGCAAAACGAGGCAAGTCAAGGTGTGGCAAGCCAGTCAAGGCCACTAAAGGCGAAGCATTGCGAGGCAAGGCGTGGCAAGTAGAGTCAAGGCTATGCAATGCTAGTCAAGGCGAAGGTAGGCGAGGCAAGTTGATGCAAGTCAAGGCAAGGCGAGGCAAGGCGGGGGTGGGCAAAGCAAGGCAAGGCCAGGCAATTGCGGCAAGGCGAGCGAAGGCGAGTCAAGGCCACCGAAGGATAGGCGAGGCGAGGCAAGGCGAAGAAAGGCAAGGCGAGGACATTCGAGGCCAGGCGAGGCAAAGCGAGGCAAGGCTATGCAAGGCTAGGCAAGGCGAGGTAAGGCGAGGTAAGTCGATGGAAAGCGAGACAGGGCGATGCAAAGTGTGACAAGCAAGGCAAGGCGAGGTTAGGAAAAGCGATTCAAGGCCTGGCAAGGCGTGGCAAGGCAAGGTGAGGCAAAGTCAGGCAAGGGCAGGCAAAGTCATGTACAACCAGGCAAGGCGTGCCAAGGCGAGACAATTCGAGGCCAGGCAAAGAGAGGCAAGTCAAGGCTCCTTGCCTGGCCGTGCCTGGACTTGACTCGCTTTGCCTTTCCTCGCCTTGCCTCGCCTTACCTGTTCTTGCCTGCCTTGCCTAAACTTGCCTGTCTTTGCCTCGCCTTGCCTCGCTTTGGCTGGCCTAGCTTTTCCTCGCCTGGCCTCGCCTCTCCTTGCCTTTCCTTTCCTGATCGTGCCTGGCTTGCCTTGCCTTGCCTGGACTTTCCTGTCCTCTCCTGGCTTCGCCTGACCACGCCTGGTCTCGCATGTCCTTGACTGGCTTTTGCCTGGCCTTGCCTGGCCTAGACTGGCTTTACCTGGCAATGAATAGCTTTGCTTGGCCTTGCCTGGCGTTGCATCGCCTTGCCTCACTTGGATTCGACTGGCCTCGTCTTGGCTCGCTTAGCCTCGCCTGGCTTTTCCTGGCCTCGAATGGCCTCGCCTTACTTCGCCAGTCCTCGCCTTGCCTGGCCTCGCCTCGCCTGTCCTCGCCGGGCTTCGCCTCGTCTCGCCTTGCCTCGCGAGGCCTCGCTTAGCCTTGCCTTGATTTTCCTGCCCTTGCCTGACCTTGATTGGCCTTGGCTGACCTGGATTTGTCTCCTTTTTCCTGGCCTCGCCTGTCCTTTCCTGGTCTTTCCCGGCCCTGCCTGGCATTGCCTCGCCTTGGCTGGCCTTCCTGGCCTAACCTTGCGGCGCCTCGCCTGGCATCGCCTGGTTTCGCCTCGTCTCGCATGGCTTCGACCGGCATCGCCTTGCTTCGTTTGGCTTCTCCTTGCCTTGCCTCGTCTTGCCTGGTCTTGCCTAGCCTGGCCTGGCCTCGTCTTGCCTCGAGTAACCTTGCCTTGCCTTGCTTTGCCTCGCCTTGACTCGCTTTGCCTTGCCTTGCCTCGCAATGCCTCCCCTTGCATCGCTAGGCCTCGCTTAGCCTTGCCTTGCCTTGCCTTTCCTGTCCACGCCTGTCCTTCCCAGGACTTGCCTGGCCTTTCCTCGCCATTGCATGGCTTTGCCTAGCCTTGCCTGGCTTTCCCTGGCCTCGCCTTGCCTTGCCTCGTCTGTAATCGCCTGGATTCGCATGGTCTCCCATGGCCTCGACTGGCATCGCTTTGCGTCTTCTTGCCTAGCCTGGCTTGGCCTCGCCTTTCCTCGTCTTGCCTCGCCTTGACTTGCCTTGCCTTGCTTTCCCTCGCCTTGAATCGCCCTGCTACGCCTGCTCTCGACTGGCCTCACCTTGACTCGCCTGGCCTCGTCTTGCCTTTCCTGGTCTCGCCTGGCCTCGACGGGCCTTCCCTGACCTCGCCTTGCGTCGCCTTGACTTGCCATGCTTGGACTCGCCTGGCCACGCCTGACGTCTCCTGGTCTCACCTTGCCTCGACTGGCATCGCCTGACCTCGCCTGGCTTCTCCTTGACTCGCCTGACCTCGCATCGCCTCGCCTTGTCTCACTTTCCCCGCCTTGCCTGTCCTTGCCTCGCCTCGCCTTGCCACAGCTTGCCTCGCCTGGCCTCTGCTGGCTTTGCCTGGCCTCGACTGGCCTAGCCTTGACTCGACCATCCTCTCCTGGGCTTGCCTGGCCTTTCCTGGCTTTACTTGGCCTTGCCTCGCCTTGCATCGCCTTCCCTGGCCTCGCCTTGCGTCGCCTTGCCTTGCCATGCCTGAATTTCCCTGGCTTTACCTCGCCTTGCCTCGCCTGGCCTCTCCTGGCGTTGCCTGATCTTGCCTAGCATGGCCTGGTCTCGCATGGCCTCGTCTTGCCTCGCCTTGCCTCGCTTTACGTCTACTTGACTCGCCTGGACTAGCCAAGCTTCGCCTTGCCTTGCTTCGCCTGGCCTCTTCTGGCCTCGCCTGTGTCGCCTTGCCTCGCCTCTCTTTGCCTCGACTTTCCTGGCTGTGCCTGACCTTGCCTTGTCTTGTCTGCCCTTGCCTGGACTTTCCTCGCTTTGCCCGGCTTGCCTGGCATTTCCTGCCCTTGCCTGGACTTGCCTCGACTGGCCTTGCTCGCTTTGCCTGGCCTTGCCTCGTTCCCTGGCGCCTTGCTTGCTTTGCCTCGCCTATCCTTGCCTTGCCTAGCTTGCCAGGCCTTAACTGGTCTTGCTGGCCTTGCCTGGCCTCGCCTTGAATGGCCTGGCCACGCCTGAATTCGCCTGGCTTCGACTGGCCTCACTTTGCCTTAAGGCACAGACAGCGTCCGGTAGAGAACGGGTGATGCAGAGTCTGTGTCTTGTAGATTCTATGTGAGGCAGTGTCCTGGTCTCGAAGAGACCGGATGTGGCAGGGCAGAGACTAGCAGAGACGTGTTCTGGTGAGGCAGAGACTGCGTCCGGCAGAGAGCGGGTGATGAAGAGACCGTGTCTTGCAGAGTATGTGTGAGGAAATTTCCGGGTCTCGAAGAGACCGGATGTGGCAGAACAGAGACTAATACAGACGTGATCTGGTGAGGCATAGACTGCGTCCGGCGGAGAGCGGGTGATGCTAAAATTTTCAAAAAATTAATATATGCTGGAAATTGTCCAAAAAATTTGAAAAATTTCACCTTAAAATTTTTCAAAAACATTCGTTTTGTGCGGTTTTCAATTTCCAGCATTTTTTGATTTCTCGAAAATGTTGAATATTTTTTCTAAACTCTCCCCAAGAGATGCCTGCGAAACTTGGTGAATGCCTCAGCGTTGCTTCGCCTTGCTTGCTTTGCCTCGCCTATCCTTGCCTTGCCTAGCTTGCCAGGCCTTAACTGGTCTTGCTGGCCTTGCCTGGCCTCGCCTTGAATGGCCTGGCCACGCCTGAATTCGCCTGGCTTCGACTGGCCTCACTTTGCCTTAAGGCACAGACAGCGTCCGGTAGAGAACGGGTGATGCAGAGTCTGTGTCTTGTAGATTCTATGTGAGGCAGTGTCCTGGTCTCGAAGAGACCGGATGTGGCAGGGCAGAGACTAGCAGAGACGTGTTCTGGTGAGGCAGAGACTGCGTCCGGCAGAGAGCGGGTGATGAAGAGACCGTGTCTTGCAGAGTATGTGTGAGGAAATTTCCGGGTCTCGAAGAGACCGGATGTGGCAGAACAGAGACTAATACAGACGTGATCTGGTGAGGCATAGACTGCGTCCGGCGGAGAGCGGGTGATGCTAAAATTTTCAAAAAATTAATATATGCTGGAAATTGTCCAAAAAATTTGAAAAATTTCACCTTAAAATTTTTCAAAAACATTCGTTTTGTGCGGTTTTCAATTTCCAGCATTTTTTGATTTCTCGAAAATGTTGAATATTTTTTCTAAACTCTCCCCAAGAGATGCCTGCGAAACTTGGTGAATGCCTCACCCTGTCTCTGCCTCCAACTCACCCGGTTGCTGCCTGCCTCGGTGTCTGCACCAACTGGCCTCTGCAGGACTCGGTCTCTGCCGGTCAGGTTCTCTGCCTTACGTGTTGTCTGCGGTACCTGGGCTTCTCAGAGACGTCACGCCAGAGCCATGTCATACAGGGACCGGTCCGTGCAAAGCCCGAGTCAGGCAGAGACCCCATTCGTCAGAGACAGTCCGAGAGAGAACGGTTCTGCAAGGCATCAGGTGGGTGGAATTTTGAAAAATTTCAAAATTGTCAAAAAATCAAAAAATGCTGGAAATTGTCCGAAAAACGAGACCCGGACTCTGCCTGACACAGACTCTGCAAGACACGGTCACTTTATCACCGTCTCTTCCGGTCTAGGACTTTGCAGACGACACGTCAGGGACGGTAATACACAGACCGGATCGTGCAGCGACCGAGTCCAGTAGAGATCGCGTCCTTCAGAAGAAGTGTGCGGCAGACACCGGTTATAGCAGATAACGGGTGGGGAGAATTCTGAAATGAAAATTTCAAATTTTCCAAAATTTTATAAAAACCAAAAAATGCCGGAAATTGTCCAAATGGCACACAAACGTTTTGAGAACTTTCAACTTAAAAAAAATTGGTTTTGTGCGCTTTTTAGGCAATTTCCAGCATTTTTGGAGTTTTCGAAAATTTCGATTTTTTTCCCCCAAATTATACCTACACCATCCCTATCAGAACTGGTCTCTGCCAAGACTGTCTGTGCCTCTCAGTCTCATCCGGACTTGGTCTGTCTCTCACCCAGTCTCTGCTTGACACGGTGTTTGCCTCTGTCTCAGCTTGACTCGTTCCCTGCCTCACCCGGAGTCTGCATGACTCGGTCTGTTGAACCAGGTCTTTGCAGAGACGACACCGCAGAGGTTGAATGAATCTCGCAGAGACCGTGTCAGTCAGAGACACGGTACGGCAGACTCCGTGTCCTGAAGAGTCAGGTTCTGGCAGGGATCGGGTGGGGAGAATTATGAAAAAAAAATTAAAATTTTCGAAAAATCAAAAAATGTTTACAATTGTTTGAAAATCGCACAATACCAAATATTTTCGAAATATTTGAAAAATTTTTGAAGTTGTAATCTTTCTATTTTTTTTTTTTAGTTTTGTGCGCTTTCAGGATAATTTCCAGCATTTTTACATTTTTTTAATTTTTGGAAAACGTTTTTAAAATTCTCCCAACCCGATCCCTGCCATAACCAGTCTGCTGTACCCGTCTGGGATGGACCAGGTCTGTGCTGGACTCAGTTTGCTCGTTCCACTCCCTGTATGACTGGCCATTTCTGCAAACTCCATGCTGACAGATACCCGGTGAGGCAGAGACGGGGTGAGTCAGAGAATGCGTCCGGCAGGGACAGGCTGAGGCAGAGAATGAGTCAGACAGGGGCCAGTTCCATGTGAGATGAAAACTTCGTGTCACACCCAGATGGTCTCTGCAGCACACCAGTGTGCTAAGAAACACCGGTTGCACATCACTGAACTAGACAAATAAAACCAAGAAAAATTATATATATAGTTTTTTCATTTTATTTCTCTGGAATAAAAATCAGAGAGCTTCAGACAGCATTTTTGGAGCATGTCATTGTTTCCAGTTCTTTTTGAAATATATATACTTATTCAATAAAGATTAAAAATAAATGTATGCTCAATATCTCTCATCTTGTCTGTACTCCACCAGTGCCATAGTGGTGTAACCATAAGCAAGCAACCTGCTGCAGTATGGCACTTATTTATTTTTCATGACACCCCATTCAGCAAGTCTACGAATAAGATTAATTCTAACAGAACTGGTTAATAACACAGTCACAATGTGCAGTATTTTATACTTCAAACTGAATCACCAAACAATCTAAATATGCTTCTGAATTACCACCCAGATATTATCAACACAGATCACATTATTTGCAACCGAAAACATCTGTGTCAATCTTTCTGCTTATACAACGCACACACTTCGGTTTAACCTGTATCTTTTCCCAATCAAATATGATGAAACCCTTCCAATAGCCAAACTTCTTTCCATGCATATTCATATTACTTACTGTACAAAGTTAAGCCTGTAAATCAGCTGTGTGTTGCCATGCGCTGTTTATCAGTCATTCACAACAGAATATAAAATATACTTCCACAATTTTTGAAGAGTATCCAGTGCCACATTACATGTCAGAAAACGTGTTTCCCTAAATACAAACTCTGAATAAGAGATATTTTATGTTGTCTTTTTTTTTCCTGTGTAAATATGGAACATCAGTAATAATTCACATTAAACACAATGAGCCCCTATTTGCTGCTTTCCCAGAAAGAAAAAAGACATGAATGCTTTTAAGCGATATTAATCTCGAGCAATATACGAAGGAAAGAGTTAAACAGCGACGTCACCAACCGTTATGAATATCACTATTTCCATCTCACTGCGCTATGCTGTATTTACAAGATATCAAAATCAAATTCTATCTCAAAGTAAAAAGTTTATATTAATTATACGCCAGTTCAGCCGTGACAAAAACAGCTGAAAACTGTTTGTATTATTCCCATGACAACATATGCACAATGCCGTTCCAATTAAAATATGGATCACAAGATGCATTTCTGCATGCAGAAACTACAAAGTCCCTAATTCTGGTTTATGATAAGACTTAATACATAACCCAGCTGTTCAGATACAGCAACCACATACAGTTAAGTTGGTATCTGCACTGTCAGGATAAATTTGTTATTTTCATACAAACTTCATTACTGAAAGATAGCTGTTTTATGTGGCAGCAAAGCCTGGTGGAAGGTAAACTTCTACCAGATTACACAGCACTACACCCCAGAAGACAGCCATTTTCATACTCGCCAATGTGAGAATCTCAAATCCTACTCGATTACTGGAAAACTCCAAACAACACGCACAACTTTCACTTTTAATAATCGATATGGATGATGATTATAAACAAATAAAAAGTAACTGAAAGTAGTGATATAACCCTGCGGAAAAAATTTTCTTCGGTAAATTACGTGATAATTTTACCAGCACACAACATTTACATTGAAAGTATTTTAATTCTTTACTGAAATGTATTCAGTGAATTGAAGAAATCTGAAATACTATTAAAAAGTATCACTCACAAATAACAATAAAATTTGATGAACAATCAATATTGCAGTGATAAAGCTCCACTTTTGACTTCCCTTGTAACCTGCTTCACAGGGTCTCAGTTGTACATGTTTCTATGCAAGAGCAAATGCAAACAAGAAAACAGTTTTGCATGCATTTACCACTACAAACTTTGATCTGATAAAATGTAAAACACACTGGTACTGTAATAACATAAAACTTTTAAGAAAGGCAAGTAAGTCTGCTCTTGTTGTCTAGTTGCAGCCTTCCAAGTTGTTCTGAATTACAAGGGCCAATAAATTAACTTATCTTTAACATTTCCTATTATTCATACACACATACGTACACTTATCAATTCATTTATCCGTTGATCAGTTCACCCTCTCATTAGCCCATTGCAACTTGACCCTATCTAATGAGACCAGATGAACAGAAGAAATGCAGGAAATACACCACAGAAAATTTTCCAGTGGCTGTTTTAGTTTTGAAAATAATATTTTCACTCTAATTTAACAATATGCAAAAGTGGCTCTAGCTTTTGTTTAATTATGGACCTGGGAAAATAAATTTTAGTTTAACAAAATGGCTGGAGTTCCATGGGTCTGGATGAATGGCAATAGATCTCTACTCTTGTTTTGCTGAAATACAATAGAAAGCCACGCGAGTCTGCTATGCATGTGTGGTGAAACATATTCACCCCAGAAGAACGAGTCAAGCTCGCCGAGCCAGACTCGCAAGTCAGACTCGTACGTGGATGGGCCGCTTAAGCTTCAGTAACCTTGCAAACTGAAAAGAAAATACTGCACATAATTAATTAACTAAGTGACTGGAGTTACTATATTTATGCCCAAAACCACAGGTAGATATAATCTCACCAGTCCCTCTTCAAATATCATTGTACTCTTCAATTAAAGATCACAGACATACTTTTATTTCTTAAACAAGTTCAAGGCTCTTACATTACCATCATACAAAGTGTTGAAGGCATGACTTGTGAATGTTTAATTCAGAACTAATATCGTTCACTGATACACCACAATAAAACCATGTGTGTTACCCAATTACAGTTTACAGAGTATCAAAAGAGAAGTTCTGATGCAGCAGTTACCTACCAAGTTGCAATGGCTGAATGTAGTTATATAATGATATCCCCTGCACATTACAAGATAACGCTCAGATTGGGAGAAAAGCACAAGATTTACGTAGTACAGCAGATGCATTAGCAAATGAGTGTCCCAAAGTGTACACTTCAGTAAGTTCAGCTACAATATTATGGATATCCCACTTTTATTCAAACATATTCATATTTTAAAAGCATTATTTAAAAATAAATAATGATACTATATTTCTAAATTTACTATGATAAATGACAAGTATTTGTTTAGTTTATTGTTTCCCCCACTAACACATCTTCCCTCTGAACCATCTGCTTCTTACAAATATTTTTCAAACAAGCACCACAGTTCCATTGCTGTGAACTTACTGCTGGAAAAGCTGCAGATATTTGTGCTGAGCAAGCGAGCAAGCAGATGCTGCCAAACTTTTAACACGCTAACTTATTAACATTCAGTTACGGAGACATCACGTCATACAATTGGTATAATGCTGTGTACAAGTATATAGCCATCGCCATATTACATAGCTACAGACTGTGCTGGGACTGAGAGTAAGTGAGTGAATATCAAGGACAAGAAATACAGAAATTAATTTAAAAATTCAATTTACAACTGCACACTCACTTTTGAATCTCTTTCATACACTGACACTACGACAGACCAACACAAACTGGTCATAGTAAGAATATACAGTTTCTTATGGCAGAAAGTACAATCATTTGCTAACAGCCATAATTTGAGTTCTTCCGGTGATTGTTACGATAAGCTTTGAGGTATTGGCGTACAGAATATCCGTGTGTGACATTCAGATCTGTGACAATATCTGAAGTGAAAATGAAGAGTGATTATACAATCAGATATGAAACACAATGTTTGATCCCATTCAGAATTGCCACTTGTAACATGCTATAATAATGATGACCAACCGTTAGGACCATTACTCGTGAAGCAAACAATGGAAATATGTGGCACAACGAGGGAATGCTTCAAAAGCTTTATACAGACTGGTCTAAAAACTTTAACACTGCATTGTGACATGTGCAGTTTTAGTTCAGACTCGAGTCTCAGACAGCATCAGTTTCTTGTCACGCATCATTAGCACTGGACCAGATGCCGACATGAAATTCAAACAGCTTTTATTTTTAACTCTGTTTGCCATTTCTTGATTGCCCTTATTGGTCCAATAAGCTCAATTCATAAAAACAACATTAAAAACAGTACGAATCTCTTCCCCCAACACTTAGAAGATTCGGTCTCCATATGACACCCCTTCTCTTAATGGCAACAAACAGCTTGGTGTCGGCCAAGTCCATCTTTATACAACATTAATACGTCCTTCATACAGAACTGTGCAATTCAGTGGGATAAACACAGATTATAAATAGAAATATCACTGCTTCAATAAGCAACACCGTGAACAATAAAAGAAAAAGTAAATTAACTTCGGCAACATTTAATGTAGGAAGATATGGCACCCGCACCCGCACACCAACATCAATATTATACAGCTAATGATTTGGTACTTACATGCATGAACACGCATACACATATAACACAGTATGCAAAACTCGGTTCTTCAAAATGACTTCACCGTCTACTGGGGAGACAACGTGAATTCCAAAGATTCCGTTTCCAGTATCTATTCATTAATGCGTAAATTCACATTCTTGGCCAAATATGAAGACTTTAAAGATGTCCTTAAAATCAGAGTGTTTCATCACATGCTTTCCGATGTGGTTTTATTTCTTGAAATTGTTTCATACTTCTAATTATATAAACACTAGTCCTACCACAGCAAATAAATATAAAATATATAATTTATTTTAAAAAATGCTGAAGAATATTTTACGGTAACACTTTCACACATACATTGATGACTTATAATTTCAGCGACTGAAATTATTAGAACCTGAAGCTATTTTTCAAATATTTTTCAGAAGCTGTACATTTTGTATTACATATATAATCGTAATATATTCACTGCAAACTACATAGGTCTTGTCTGATGTATCTTTTTTCATTATTTCGTGCATCAGATGCTAAGAAACCAATCAATAAGATTCTTTTCTATTGTCACTCATGTTCTCTAGGACTGACTCGCATCTTGAACATTGAATCCAGTTTCCAGTATTACAACTTGCTGCCTTGTTCGCACTTTGCCTGAGTCTTTTCCCTTAGACTGGAATAAATTACCCCCTCACTCACATACACTACACAGTCAATATCTTTTGATATTTTTAAAAATAACAATGAATTTGTCATCAGTACAACACCCTTTCAGTTAAAAAATCTTTATTCACTGTCAATGTTCAGAAATAATCATGAAAATGGAAATCTGGTGTCTTTCTTTTGAAATAAAAGAAGGTACAGTACATGTCAGTAAACAAGGTGAATACCTCTTCATCAGCATCTACAGTAAGTGTATTAAATAAAATGAGGGAGCATTATGCCAGTTTCATATTATTTGTCCTGAATTTCACCTCTCTGTTCAACTCATCACCTATTTCCTGCTACCGTCAAGCTGCCATGTACTGCAGATCTACTGAAATTAATCCACTTTCTGCATTTTCAAAACTGGAGATGGATAAGAATGCAAACTGTCACATAGAATTTCATGTTAAAACGTGCTTCCTCTTTCTCATTACGCTCAAGTTTCAGTGAATATATACTATGTGCCAAAAACACATAGGGCATACAAACAGTGTGCTCAGGGACTACTCAAGATATGAACAGACCATGATCTGGTGGGGAACACTTGCTTCATGCCACAGTGCTGCGCAGTGGCTTCTAGTCCCAATGCAGTGAAGCCACTCGCCGACTGTCCAAGGTGGGTGACAAGAGTGACCGGAGAGTGCTGCTACTGTTGCTAAAGTATTTCAATGTGAGTGGTGACTGCAGGTGACGGTGGTGGATCACCTCTCGCTCTGCAGGTAGTGGCCACAGCTCCTGTGACACAGAGTATGATGAACATATCAGTTCCATAGCCACTAATTATTATTGTTGTTGTTGTAAATCATTTGTTTGATTGGTCCACAAACAGCCAAAAACTTCAGGCTTTTAGCCATCATAACTTGACTACTTGCAGACCAGGTGAAGAAACTGCAGCAACGGCTCAAACCACGAGATGGGCAGCTACAGTGAGTTGGGATCATACACACGCACAGTAGTCAGAGCGACCCAAGAAGCACGGCCTTTGCGTGAGGCTGAGTAATGCTTCAGCATTATGCTGGCATGCCGGAATAAGCCTAATGTTAGACGGCGGTGATGGCTCGACTCCTCCGAGATCTCCGATTATGAGGACTGCTGATTTGACGGTGAATCCGGGATACGGCTGTCTTCTCAAACGCTTTTCTGTCTCCTTCACAGCTATTATTATTTCAGCCACAGCCGAAAACTCAATGACATACATATTGCATTCAGAGATATCAATGAGAACGATATCAGGCTTGGTAGCTGTTAAGTGTCTGGTAGTGGGGACTAAATAGTTGCAATAAATTTTACATTTATCTTTCTCAACAATGGACTCAATGTCCCCACAGGCGTATGGAAAAACAGGGGTCTTATCAATGCCATAAAAGTGCCTCAGGTGGTAACAGAAAACATGTAAAGCAGTGTTATGCCAATGAATGTAGGCGTGTATTATTATAATACAAGATTTAAAATAACACCAACACTTCTTTCACTTAAAATTGGTTGCTGATATGTAACCATTATGACACATGTTACTTCTGTTAACAAACTAATTTACCTAAAAAGTTAGATAAACTGATTAATATTTAATTGTTTAATTCAAAAGAAAATAATACCAACAATAATAATCTTTGGTGCTAAAAAGACAGGCTTAAGTCAAACATTACCACATAAACCTCCATGTTTTACTGAATGCCATGTCTGATCGTGTGCCAGTGTACTTTGTATGTGTGTGTCCCTTATCTACAGTCACCAGATAAGTTGTTACCTGCAGAGAGAGAGCCTCATCTCAGGATTCACTTGACCCCTTGAACTGTCTGTTGCTGCCACGTCCAGTAAGGGACCCAACAAGTGATTTCAGAGTTGCTCCTAATCCCTTGGTTCCACCACCAGGTGTTTGGACATTACTTCCATTACGACCCAATCCCTGTGGATGTGCGTCCAAGCACTTCTGGTACCGTAACTGTAAGAAAACAGCAGAACAGAGTTACAGAAATTTACCTTGTATATTACTGCACAATACTGAAGGCATGAGAAATCTTCGTATCAGAGGTTACAGTCATGTCATAGCTTACCACATTTATTACCATGCCCCTGAATGCATGTATATATGTGAAATGGTCA
>NW_019059787.1:393212-414975 GCF_000696155.1 Zootermopsis nevadensis | reverse complement strand
TCATCAATTCGGTTATGTTCGGGTAATGTCGCTTTCATTCGGGGTTCGATACGGCGACTGGGCCCCCAGTGTGGGTGGATAGAACGATGTATGGATGGTGGTACGGTTAGGGGATATCAGAGGGCAAGGGTAGAAATACGGGGGAGAAAAACAAATGTAAAGAAAATGGGAGAGAAGGGAAGTACAAGTGAAAATCGATGTCAAGATGAAAGGAATTGGAAAGGAAATGAAGAGCACTTCTTATTTAAGAGTACAGACAGTTAAAAATGGAAAGCATCCTTTCAGATTATAGGGTTACCTCAAAACAATTTAATGCACAACCAATTAACGGACAGTTTCAAAGAACTAAGGGTTATTAACATTTTCTAACTGAAACCGTTTTAATCAGACGATTCATAAAGACAACGCTTCAGAGCGACAAATCATCAGTCTTCAAATTACAACACTAAAACAGACTGTGTATTAATTCTGTTATATATTTCAACACGATATCTAATCGATTAAAATTAACAAGCTAGTGTAGAGGCTATCATATTTTATTCTGGACATACCCATTACTTGAATTAGGAATTACATGGCTTTCCTCGGTCTCACTATGAGACAGTATACGGTCTTGAGAGAGGCGAAGAACGTTTCCTTCAAAAACCTTACCTATTCCATTAGAACTAGCCCTGGAGATTGAAGAAGTGTTCCTCGGAAACAGTTCATGTTCTTCAGAAGGTAATTTTTGTTCAGCCAGACAAGAAAACACCCGCCTTTCTATGTAATTCTAAGTGTATTTACCGTGTTCATAACATCCTAACGACTGGATTCTATCCTCAATCAGATGAATCCAATCCACACCCTCACAGTCCACAAGCAGCTTCTCCAAAATCCATTCCAACATTAACCTCCCACGTCCGCTTAGGTCTAATATTCAAACTGAAGTTAACAGAAGAGGTAAAGATGAAATCACTTACACTTGAAACTTGTTTAAGAAATTCGGCTGTACTGTTTCCTTAGGAATTTCACATGAACATTAAACACGACGACGACGACAACAACTACAGCCAAGAGTCAACTTAGGATCACAAATTCTCCGGTAGTGGGCTGTCACGGTGTTAAGAGAAAATTAACTCTGTAAAGTTCCGGAGTACAGCAAAGTAAGAAAAATGGATTCCGTTCAGTAAGCAAGACGGCAGGTGCTAGTGCCGGCTGTAACTCAGCCAGGCAGTAATTTCAGTCACTGTCTTTAATGCAGAGGAGGAAAGCGGGACTCCTCGGTTGAAAGAACTCACATAATAATATTCCTGAAAATACGAACAGATGGTTACATTACGGAACAGTCGTCTTAGTGGCGACGGAAATAATCTTCTTCATCTTATGTTTCTTTTCCTTACTAAAATTCTCCTTCTCATAATCTCCCGTTCTTCGTAGGCAACATGTTTCTTCATATTCTTATTCCTAACCATCTTCACCTTCTTGCCTCTCGTTTTCCATTTCATGACCTCAAAGAGTTCTTGGAGGGCATGAAATGGAAAACGAGAGGCTCGAGCCTATATTTTGCCTGTTCCTACACAGGTCCTACTTTTGGTTAGTGGCCGCTATTAATTCATCTACCAAATAAAAGTCAAATCACTTTCCGCGTCTTATATAGGTTAATAAATTATATTCATACAAAAATACTGACAACATTGAATAAAGAAGATTGTAGGAGGGGGGACAATGGTTGAAGACCACTTGGGGAAATACAAGAATCGTGAAAGGATAAAGGACAAATACAGACGCGTAATGATTAACATAACTCAGACAGAACAAGATCCAATCGTGGGCATTAATGAACACGGTGATGAAATTGAAGTTCCAAAAAAAATCTTCAGAAAAGAAATAACAATAAACTATTGAATTATTCAAGGTCATTTATCACTTCTGTTCATTTATTGCAGATATAAAACACTGTACATTGTTGACACGTCTAACCAGGCGTAGATATAAACACGCTATTACCCCGTATATAACCTGCAGTCATAATGTTCCTTATTTACACAGCAAATCAAGAGAAGAGACTGAGTTAGTTGAAACGTGCCTGGCTCTCAACCGACAAACATTCCGTTCGAATATCGGTGGGAGAGAGAACTGATTGACTACACGAAAGGTGTTATGGCGTGGTTTTCTTCCTTCTTTTCAAGTGAATTTCGGGAGACAGAAACAGGGTACTACTTTTTCAATCCAGATTATTTCCACCTCAAAATTCGATGCTACATATCTTCCACGAAAACTGTATCATATTTAATATCACTTGTCAACTGTATTCACTGCGCAGTTTCGAATGAGAGTGATAATGCCTGATGAACTCGAAAGGATGTGGCCTATTTTGATGCACAACCTCTATACTTGTCCTGACAAATCTAATTAAAACAACCAAAAACGCCATTCAAGATAGCCGGCCTCCAGATGAATCCTGGGTCTCCCGAACAGCCGACGTGCTAACCACCCAACCACAACGTCCTGTTACCTCTCGCAACGGATGCTTGCGAGCTGGATTCCTTTACCTGACAGTACTAGCCTCGCTGAAAACATCAACTGAACGCTAATCACAGACGTCGATCCATACTTTATTTCCGACCGCTGAATTTAAAGCAGCAATCTGTTCTTTTATTATTTTGCAAATACGCGTCCTTTTAATTCTGAGGAATGTTTAAAACCGGGGCACGTGCTACTGCATGGACAGAAATTACATAATGGACGACAAGTTTCGGCAATTACTTGGACTCATCCCATACGAAATAATAAACATGTATTGGCATTATACCGGTCTTCGGTGAGAGTAGTCATTTTTATTGTACAAACCTGTACTTGCAGACAAACACATCCCAACGTCTCTGCCAAGCCTGTAAAGCATTTTCCGAAATTTCTTCCAGTACTGTCATCGAAAAAGGTTTTCGATGCATTCTAATGAGACATTCCTTTCTGGCACCTAAGAAGTCACGCGGGACCACTAATTCACTCTGCGTTGGGTTGGGAAGGTACACTGTTATTACGCAAAATCTACCTGTTAGGGCAAAGGAATAATTTTTATCGACGAAGGAGCTGTTGCAAATGGCCGGAACTTCAAAGCAAAATGTTTCATGGGCTTCGTTTCGGAGAAACAAATTCATTATCTTGATATCAAACAGGTTATCAGAGTGGTATTGACCTCAGCGTTTGTCATTTTGACTTCCTTCAGTGTCGGACACTCGTGTTTTGTTCTTGGGTCAATCTCCAATCAATGAAACCTCAGACCTCACATAAATTCAGTTATTTGTAAGATCACGAATTTCTAACAACGTCCAGTCGCAAACTCTGTCCGCACCAAATATATGAAGTGTCATCCGACTTATTTTTATACCATGACTCCGTGTGCTGTTCAGCATGATACAAGGACAAGCAAGAGAGGCAAGGTAACAAGGTTGCGAGAGATCGACGATACCTTGCAATAGCCTGCAGCTATGTGGTACAACTACCGATGACCTCACCAACCGCTATTCAAACCACGTGCGCCTAACTGAATCCTAAGAACTGTAGGTATTGTGCAGCTGCAAAGCCGGAACCGACGTGACGTCAAAATTAGTGTCAATGCAAGGGGCAGGAGGACTGTCACTTTGATGACGTGTGGAGCTGCGAAACAAAATATGTTTTACGAGTCATTTCCAAACAAAGTGCATTAAACAGGCCGAGTCTGTCGAAATCCGCATATTAGCCATGAATAACTTCATTAAACAGCACACGAACTGATAAAGCTACTGCACTCAGAGTAAACATAAGGCATACTAACGGTTGTATAATCTTTCAGCTCTTAAAACTACCATTTTAGCTCACACGGTAATTTGCATTACCTACAAAATAAAACAACCGAGCATAACACAAATGTATTACATGCGATAAGTAGTATAATAAAGAGTTAATATAAGAGAAACTGCAAACTTCAGAACGTACGCGTTCTTTCCGGCATTCAGGTATGGAAAACTTAACTGGACTGTAGATACACAGCTGTATACAGAAAAAAGAAAATAACACGTTTCTGTAGAATGGTAATTAACGTTAAAACGCTCTGCAGAATAAACGTTAAGTACGGTCGAGTCGCATAAAGAACAGAAGTTTTAAATGGTTACATATTTGAAAATACAAACACGAAAATTTGACTGTTCCTTTACGCAATAACACTGCAGTACGGGGCTGAACATGAGTACAGCAAGCTAACTCTATGAAGCGAACTGCTTCTTGAGAAGCTAAAGGTCGCTCAGCTAGACAAAAAAATGTTCTTTTATGAAACCTGAAGGTTTATTACCGTGCCCTCAAGAGCCTACAACCGGTCCATAACCTAAGCCAATTGAATCCAGTCCTCAAAATTTACGTCCTGTTTTAAAGATCCATTTTAATATTGTCCTCCAATTTACGCCACTCCAAAAGGAAGAGGATTCGATATCGTCCAGTGCTATTCAGGATATCGTGTCCTAACTGATAAACATTTAATAAAAGTGAAGTACAGAATTTTTTTCCCACGAGACATTCCAGGTTCAGATGCGTTCTCCACCACTGGATTCCCGTGTGCATGCAGTTTTATATTAGAAAGCAATCCAGGCAGCGTTCTGAAAGTACATTCATTGGTGTTAGGTTAGTTGAGTGGAAGAACGGTTTGCTAATGCTTCCCTCTTCTTTCGCGGGTTTGAGTTTTACCGTCCTATTAGTAAAGGGGATAATTTAACTGTTCGCACTTTCAGCATCCTAAATAACATCCCCAAATGACTTAGTAAACAAAATAAGCTTTTAGTATATCACTGGGTGTTAAAATATGTTTGCCAAAGCCCCTATCCGGTTAAACACTTCAAGGACACATTGCATAACATACCGGTACTGTAGGAGTGCTAATGTACAAACATGTTTGTATTCTTCACAGAGTATTATTTTGAGATAAAATCACGGAAGGTGAGATGGGCCGAACATGAAGCATATATAAATAAAATTATAAATATGCACAAAATATTGGTCGGAAAACCTAAAGGCAAAAGATCACTTGGGAGACTTAAGAATAGATGGGAGAACAATATTATAGTGACTCTTCATGAAATGGGGCGCGAGAATCTGGTCTGGATAATTCCGCACGCAGGGAATCCTGTGGATCATCCTGCAAAGAGCCCGTTATTGTGGCCCGACGTTAAACAAAACTGGAATGCGCTGTTAACATTTTTTGGGAAAACTCGCCAATACAAACTTGATAAAAAAAAAATCCGTTCAGCGGCACATAATTTGTTACCTGCGAAACGGACAGACAGACATGACGAAGCTAATAAACGCAATATTGCTATTTTTAGTTGCAAAAACGCGTAGGGAATATTTACCCCCAAACTGTAGTAGGCCTACATATTGGAAAACCCATAACGTAAAAGATTTTTAATTGAACGGTAGAACCTATTTAGTTCCTAAGCATACGACGTGACTTAATATACACAAAAAGATGCACAAAGTAATTGTAATTTTACAGAAAATGGCTCATTCCAACACAAGGCTTCTGTGTAGCAATGTAATCGGTTGCTCAATGAGTGAAGTAAGTAATTCGATTTTTATCCGGCAGCATTTCACGTCAAAACAGCTGAAGCGGCTCGAACTGAGGGACGACCCATAGTCGTCAAAGTATGCCATTATCTTAATACACTCAGTGCCTGGTGCTTAAATATAAGTTTAAACTTACTTGTGAACCTGAACGGCACAGTTAAACAAGTAATTTCGTTTGGAAAACCAAACTATTTTAATATATATATATATATACATATATATATATATATATATATATATTCTTTTGTTCCCCCCAAGATTTTAGTGAAAGTTCTGTGTAAATTTGACGTGTATTGGAACGAATCAAAGTGGTTCGGATTATCGAATTACCTCTTACGTCACGAAGTCATTGACGCTAGTAGAGCAGTTTACTTGTGACAGAATTGATTTTCTTTCTTTCAGTGAATGGGTAAATTAAACGACGAATACCATTTATATTTGTTGCTGATATTCGCAATCATCTAGACTTCGTCTAGATCTGTGCTGAGAATAAATATCGTATAATTACGCATTCCCTGTCAAGGACGCCATATTTTCTATTGGCTTATATGATGTAGTCCGAGATTATGGAACTGTTTGCGGTGGGGGTGACTTTCATTCGCTTTGTTATTTATTTAGTGTTCTGTCCGACGACAGGTCCATATGAACAGGATCCTTCCATCCTTTTCTCGGACTGGGACCTGTTCATATACGTTCTTGGCAGATGATCCAGAAGTGGTTTGCCATTGCCTTCTTCTGTGTGTGAATGGAGTAATTGTTGGGATGCCACGGAGAAACCGGGGAAGTCCCCGGAGGAAAACTCCGTGTTGCCTAGACCACGGCCTTGCCCAACACAAGTTATAAATTCGGGCACCGCCGGGAATCGAACCCGAGACCCCAGGATTACAAGGCCAGCGTTCTAACCGCTAGACCACCGTCGCTTTGTTATGGAATTTTAATTTTTCAGTTCGTGAATGGTAATTTTGAAAGCAGAAGGTAGAAAAGAAGTCTTATAAAAATGTTTTATGAGAATATCAACTGAACGGAGCTAATGAAGTATATAATCCATTACAGAGTCACAGTGATAGACAAATTATGGATGTGTGGAAGGAAGAATGGACAGTACTTCCTCATTACACATTCGCTTTATACATTTTGTGCAAACAGTGAATCTAGAAGGAAAAATACAGCATATACTGATGTTCCTAGTTCCGTCTTCGTTTAGTCCATTTATTAAAAAAAGCAGAATAAACTGAAAAAGTGAGTCATTTCCCTCGATGATAATAAATTATATATTTCTCTTCATATAAGATGTTTGCCTGACTGCCTTCGATGTTTTGTGGGACATGGAAAGTGTAGCAAGACGAAGTTCCATCCATCAAGTCAAGGAGAACACGGAAAGCTCTAAATGTAAGGAATAGCTGAATGGCATACGTGCCTTCGTACTTAGGACAGAGGATTGCCAGCCACTGGAGGCTGCAATAAGAGAGGTTCGTGCCTCAAGTGTGCTTGTACCGGACCACAACCTCACTGCATGCGCGTTATACAGTCGTAGGGGCTCCTACCATCCTTGTGATATAACAAAATGGTTGCCACAAGGCTTACAATTTTGAAAGGTACAGAAAGCCAATGTAATTCCGTGTGACTTTATAAATATGATTTCCTTTCAGCTTGAAACACAAAAACGTGCTCCTTTCTACGACTTGGGGGATGAAGACGGACAAAATGTGAGAATTATATTTCCAACTTATTAGCCAGATGGTTATATTTTATTCAGAAGTGGGGGAGGAAGGGTCGAAAAGAAAATAATATTACGATTGAAACAGTGTCTGTAACTAAATGAGTTACAGAAACTTGACAAAGGAAAGCAATGAAGCCATACGCGAAACTGTATAACATAATAAGTGCCTGGAGAATCTGGAGAACAGTCCGAGACTAATGGCTTCCGAACATTGTCCGTCATGTAGCATTCCTCGAAGTATTAAGATGGTCCTTGTAAAGGTGCGGACTGGAGGTGAATGCTTGTGAGCACGATAATGAGCCTTCGGATTCCATAAAAGGAAGGGAAATTTTACTGTTAAGAAGAGCGACTATTATCTTCCATGGAAAGATTCTGCTCCACTGATTTCTTGCGTATTTAAATTTCTAATTAATAATACAATACTGTTATAACATTCCCCATGACTAAAAGACAACCAGGCAATGGTTTCTATTTATTTAGGCCACTGTTTCCCAAACTTTTTCCTTCATTACCCAAAACCGCTTATCAGAAAGTCCTTTTTACCCAAAGTATGTAAAACACTAACTGCACAGAAAACATGTATAACAAGTGGAGAGAGATCGGTAAAAAATAGGAATCAAACAATATGTTTGATGCACTGTCTGTAATTTAAACATCTCTAAACGTTTTAGTAGCCACAACAAATTTGGTAATTATTCACCATGAAAATATTTCATCACCCAGGTCCCAGCTAATGAGTATAATGCCACTGATCCATCTTATTTATAGCTCCGCAAAATTGGGAGCAAATAGCAAATAAATACTTGTTAGACTGTTTTTGAGTATCGGTGCACAACGACTGCTCGCTTTCTTCAGAGTTCTTCTACACTTTTACGGTAAATTTTAATGTGTATTCCGAGGTGCGTCGTTACACAAAGAAAAACCACTTTTACCTATTTTTGGGTAATTTACCCAGGTTTGGGAAGCACTGATTTAGGCGGTTAGCTCATTCACTGTTAGATTCAGACATCTTCAGGTCCTGGTCTATGTTAAGCTTCAGAGACCCCATTAACAATAAAAAAGAAGAATGTACAGGAAGGAAAAGAAATAGTAAAATAAATCGTTTGGAACCTCCTATTATCACTGACAAAGACGCACTGAAAACCAATAATTTAATCAGCCAAGTCATTTCGAAACAGAAATAAAAAAAAACTTTCATTATTATAATTAAAACAAAGAATGCTTTACCTTTGGTCCCTCACAATTAAAACACGGAGCTAACACGCAAATTCGACATTAAGGCAATTACGTACACCAATTCATTCCTACGCACCCAATAACACCGACTGTGCATTCCAAACACCCTACAGAAGTTTCATTCTGTAGGAAACAGTCACAAGACTTACCTAACAGCCTAAACGTGATCTCCGAACGTTTGTCACAGACTGCAGTTTCAAAACGAAACATGAGGATGTTAAGCTAATAAGCATGTCACATTACTTTATTTTTCGAAAAAGGGACGGATACACGCAAGGAATGCACCCCAGAGAGGGGATCGGTTGCTAGAGCCCAACTCTCGCGGGTGGGCTCAATGCCTGAAGGAGACCCTAGAGGAAGATCCACGGCCTCCCCGCGGCAGGCAATTTCGTGACGCAGAAGAAGTTTCTAGAACGTGGCCGTTTCGGAAACAGTTTCGAAATATTTCATCTTCTTAATTACCTGTGAGTCGACAACGGCTACAACACTTTTTCCTTTGATTATTTAGTGCCGTTTTGTCAACTGTACAAGTTACACAGTTCGGAAGGATTAATTTAATCTTTGTTTAAGTATCGATTTTCTCAACTGCGTAGCTTCATTAATTACATATATTATTTGTTTAATCAACGTTTTGCAACTATACAGGTTAAATCCCACTGAACAGAACCATATCTACAGGTAACACTTGCATTATTCTTCACCCCGACACATGTCATTTCCGACTTGAATGCTATGCAGTACCAGCTGTTTTGGTACTACTGTAAATATTTCTTCGCCAGCAAAGTCTATTATAAACAAACTTTGACATTATGAAATATTATCCTGCGTCATCCTAGTCTATCGATTACTACTCACCTGCCAGCGAGCTATGATTAATATAAAGGAATATGGATAGCACGTGAGGATGTTTAATAGTTTTGCCTGACACGACGAAAAAGGTACAAACCAGACATCTGCCTACTGGGTTCTAACTCCGTGTAGTGTGGTCGAAGTTCACCAGCGTTCAAAAGTACTTGCTGCCTCCATCATCTGGGCGATAAGAAGCCGTGATAACTTCGACTCCTACAAGCTATAAACCAAAACAAGGTCCGAGCAAAACTCTGAAGCTGGCACCAAGGCGGATTTAATTAGATTTATATAGGTAAATAAATTAAATAAATATTCCATATTTAAAATAATTCTACTGAACAATCTGGAAAATGTCTTGACAAGCTGAACGTATTATCAGCTTCTCATGATGGACTGTGATTCAAGGAGTTGGTTACTTGCTTAGCCTCTAATACAACTTCGTATGATTCCCAATGCCGTAATGTAACTTTCATGTCACGTTTAGTACCGACGAATATTAGGTATGTTAAATTGTGACCACAGTGACACTGGGCGTGGACCAGCATACAATAAGACACAGCTAGCAGTCTCAATGTTACGCAAATCACGACATGACTCTGTGACCCCGGTGGAAAAGCTGGGGTAAGCGTTTCCGCTGACTGTACCACTAATATACGCTAGCCCCGTGATGTATAATTATCCAATCAAACTGCTGTTAATTTGTAGTAGAGTACATGAGCTGGTCACGCGTAATATGCGTGTGTACGGTGAAATGGACACACAAAAGGTGTACACGCTTAGTTATGGATCGAAACAGGGGTGTCCGGACACCCCACAAAGGTTAATGATTTTTTTGCTTCCAAACCATGCCCCTATAGTCTATGGATTCAAGTACACAAATTATTAACGTTCTCAACAGTACTTGCGCATGAAGTCTCGAGTTTTGTTTAAAATTATGAAAATCAATGCTTCTCGGCACAGAGTAGTGTTCTTATAGGTGAAACAGACAACGAATTCCAGATCTCACAGAAATGAGCGACGTGTATCATATTCCCTGTTTCTTGTTATTGTATTTCAGGAAAATTAAAATAAAAAAATCAGCCTAAAGAACTGTAATCTGCCAACAACACAGCTGCTAGAGCAATTTCAACGCTAAAAATCAGTACACCGAACATTCACTCATACAGAAATGTTTCACCTCCAATACCATTACGTATTTCAAAGACAGCTTACAACAGAGATTGCAATATACATTAACGTTGTCGAGAAAATATCATAGTCCGTAAGTTCAAATGGATTGCTAGCGAATTTTAAATTTGCAGTGGTCATAATACAGACGGTGGTCACCCGAGTTATGACGCCGTATCGTTTTGCCGGCGAAAACAAATGTTTCGGGGGTACATGTCGCCTTCATCAAGAGATTAAGTGGCGATACATTCCTCAGAAAAATGTATAACTAGCAGCGAGACTACACGGCGTTGTAATCCAAAAATACTGAAGTACACGAAAATTCAATACGTTCACTTCACTTCCTGAACCTCATGTACAATTTCCATTCAAAGAACTACAAACGAAACAAGGCAACACACATATTGAGAAGCCTTTCAATATGAAACGTCCAATACTGTTCCACATCCGTGCTTAACGTCCCGTTGGGTACAGATTGATTTTGAATTTTGTCTGAACGCCGGCTGCTTTCGCCTCTGGCCATGTTTATGCAATGAGGCTGCAGCGAGGACACGAAGAAAACGCAATGTTCTATTCTTCGTACATACACACAGAACAAAATGTATAACGGAACAGAAGGTGGTCAATTACGAACAAAGATCAGACAATCTCTTGCATCCCACAAGTGTCAAGGTCTATAGAGCGTGGAGTTGTAATTCGCGTGCCTCAATTGAGTTCATGGTGTCATGGCGAACACAAGGGACACCAAAACCTTCATTTGTCTATAACTCTTCGTTACGAGGTACTTAAAACGAATGTCTGTTTAGGCAAGGGCGGGTGTAGGTTTGTGATACAAGCACTCCTTTAAGATCAATATCCTGAGAATATTTAAGACATTTCTGAGATTTGAGTTTTTCACGGCGCACTTCAACCCTGAAGGTTAAGGCATGTTCCTCCGAAACGTGTCGATATTCAACCAAAAAGCTATGTGGCCGAACAACTCAGAAGAACACAATGAGAGTTAAAATATTTCAACATAACTGGAATAAAAGTTGAAAAAACCAAAGTTATTTAAGTAAGATTTTAGGTTTTCACATCGGTGAGTAAGAAGATTTCTGTCTTCTGGGTTGTTGCGCGATTCATCGCCCTGATGACGGAGGCAGTTTGACCTCTGAAACGTTGGTAAACATCGACCAGACTACACAGCGCAACAACCCAGAAGACAGAAATCTTCATACTCATCGCCCTGATGAAGGAGGCAGTATGACCTCTGAAACGTTGGTAAACATCGACCATACTACACAGCGCAAGAACCCAGAAGACAGAAATCTTCAAAGTTATTTAAATATTAATTGAAGCATTTTAATCCCCCTGACCGGCAGTAAAGATATCGGAAAATAAAATAAAATTATTGACAAATAACATCGTTGTAAAAGTAGTTCGATTCGTAACACAGTTCAGGGGCTTTTCGCAGCCTCCCGCTCAGTAGGCACAGAGGGCTCCTTCCCTGGGTGCGACATTACAGAAGAAAACCATCTTCATACTTGCAGCCGTGAGAACCTCATATCTCACCATAAAATATATTCGAATAGACTCGCGCCTTAACACAGACTGACATCACGTATAACAGAGAAAGAAAGCAATTATAAGGAATAAGAACTACTATCGTATTAAGTTCGCCTCAATACCACGGCAACGTCTCTGATAAAACTGTTATGCGGGTCAGTCTAACCAGGTCACTACAGGCAATAGCTGTAACTGCTGTGACTGATTTATGGTGTCAGAAAATGCAGTCTGGCGTTGCAAGGCCCTGCGAGGTATCGATATTTTGAACTGCCTGCCCCAGATACAGATTATGGATTGCGTGACATACACGTAACATGTTGCGAGTGGCGTGGTGACAAACTCGCGGCAGATGTCTGTTGTAAACTCTGAATTTATCATTCAGAAACAAAACTGGAGCTGGTGGAGAAATTCTCCCAAACCTCATTACGAGTTCACATGCCAGGTAGTGGACCAAAATGAGAATGAGTTAAATCCAGCCGATAGTACCACATTCCAATCTCCATGTAGGTACCAAGAAAAAATTTAAATACATGTTATAACGTACAAGGGGATCTTGTCATGTACCAGTTACTTGTACGATGAGGAGCTTTCCAAGAAAAATGATCAAGTACAGTCTGAATTTCTTATACAAATATTAAGACGACACTAAAACTTTAAATACAAAAAATCATCAGAATCCACTGAGCATTTTTGGATTAAAAATTTATACAGACACGGCTTCCTATTAAGGGTTAATTTTGTACAATTCGAGCAACGAACACAAAGATTTATAAGAGGCTGTTCCGTTATGAATTGTAACAAGAGAGCGATCCCTTGTCCGATAATCTAGGAAGAGAAAGAACACCTCCACCGAGCCATTTCTAAAATTGACTTCATGAACCCCCTAAGACGGCTGAATTGATGGAAACCTGAGCACGTACCTCTCGGCGTTATATGAGAAAGCAGGAAGCTGTAGGTGGGTGGGCAGCTTCATATGAAACGTGACAAATTGCTGATTGCTTTCGGTCTTCTTGTCATCACCTTCTGGACCAAATTACACTTATTCAATATGAAGTCAAATATTCCCTTGCGGCAAGCTATCCCGCAATACCTGTGTTACATTCGTTATGAAACAGGTAAAATTTATCATCAAGAGGTACAGCATTCCTCGTGAAAGTATTAGTAGTAGTAGTAGTAGTAGTAGTACTACTACTGCTACTACTACTACTACTAATAATAATAATAATGTCTTGTAAGAGCTACTATGTAACACAAAATCCCATTCCACAATATATTATAAATATTATTGTTTTATTGGTGTTTATTTGGGTATGGAAGTAATAAATTAAAATTGCATTCATGAATATGTTAAGAGAAGATTAAATTCTGGGTAAGCTTGCTACTCTACCATTCAGAATATTTTGGGGTCCCACCTTCCCATCTAAAACGCAAATATTTAATAAAATAAAAATTCTGTCATTCTGTATGGGTGTGAAACAGATTAAGATAACAAAACAGATACGCGGTGTGAGATAAAATGCTGAGGAGAATATTTGGACACAAGAAAGAGTAACTGAAAGGAGAATGAAGAAAATTACATAACAGAAGTATCGCAATTTGTACCCTTCGCGAGTAGGCCTGTTATTAAGATGATGAAATCAAAAACAAAGAGATGGGAGGGGCACGGTGGACGCATAGAACAAAATGCATAAAAAGTTTTCAGGTGGAAAACCTTTCTTTAGGGGAGAAATCGCTTGTTATTAGGTTATATTAGGGTGGATCTTAAAATAAGAGCGACTATTAGTTTCTTAATGATTCTGCTCCATTAAGCTGGGTATTATTGGTGTGTGGGGAAATTATGTAACGCAGAGCTTCACATTTCAACAATCAAACCCTGATACTGTTGGAGTGATTAAATCAAAAATACAGTGACCTGCACAATTTCGAACTCTCATTTACATTTTGTTTATGCAATTTGTGCAAAAAATCACATTAAATATGACAATTACCATCTGTTAGAGATAACATGAAACTGGATTCGATTACCAGACCTCTCAGGAGAGTAATACAATCAACCATGACTCCTCCGAGAGGCCGTGGTTCTGATACTGGCAATGTTTACTTTTTTATCTGCAAACATATGTAGTAATTTTAACCGATACGGGAAAGCACAGATACAATGTTAACAAAGCCTAAAATAGAGGGCTGGTGAGAGGGGTAATAGCCCTTATGGGCAGGTAGCTTACGTGTATCTACACTGTTTGTGTTCTCGTTCAGGACAGGCAGAATAATATAGAATTCGTTTCATTTATTTGATCAGGGACACACAAACCCGTGTGTTTCTGCACAAAACCCGCAACTATTTTCACTGGCAGGATCGCTTGGTCGCTGGGACCGTGGGTTCGAATCCCACTCAAGCCATGAATGTTTTTCTGTGTTGTGTTGTCCTGTGTACAGGTAGAGGCCTTGCGACGGGCCGATCCCTCGTCCAAGGAGTCATACCGAATGTCTATAGATAAAGCCAAACGAAAAAGTTGGGACTCGCAGTGCTCAGGCACTTGAAGAATGGGTCGTTCCCAGTATCCCAATATATCGGCTCTTGAGCTTACACAGCCACATACTGAGTACCATGGGTTAAGCAGCCGGAGCGTGACGCTGATCACTCACATCCATCTAACGCATGTAACGTGGCTGTACCTACCTGTTGTTCTGGTTGTCTGTGTCTGTGGCGGATGCTGAGTCCAAGTTAGTGACTGGACCCGTGGTGACGTCAACCCCCATGGAGCCGATGTCAAGGGCCGCGTACCCTCTCCTGCCCGGGGTGCCTCCTCCAGTTGGCCCTTGCTGCTGCTGAGGGCCCTGTGAAGTCTGTTTGCCAGTGGCGCGTGTTGCTGCTAAGTTGCACACAGCATCCAACTCGTGGTACAGATCCTCATACAGCTCGTCTGTGTTGGAGTTGAGGGCATCATCCAGTCGCGCTGGATCCAGATGATAATTCGGATTTTCGTAGCTTAATAGGCCGTTCTCTGTGAACAAAACCACATTGCGTAGGTACACGTACGTCAATTTCGTGACACTTAGAACATGTAGTCTGGTAGAAGTTGACCAACATTTCAGAGGTCCTTGCTGCCTCCATCATCAGGTTGATAAGTGACCTCAACCCACAAGACAGCCATCTTCGTACTCGCCATAGTGAAAACCTAAAATCCTGCTCAACACCGTATTCAGACCAACACGAGTCTGAGGAAAGCACATGAATAACTTTCCGAAAACGGAACAGATCTAATGGGCAATTAGATACTTGACAGGAAATAGAAGACGTAAATATAGACGATATAAATTACATTAAAAGGTATAATATAACCGTAAAACATAAGAATCTACAGCCAAAATAATAACAAGAACTGGCACTAGGCTCGAAGGTGGTGTTCTGGGTTGTGACGCCGAATAATTCCACGCGGCGTCACAACCCATCACTTCAAAATCTCATATGGCATTGAACACCTTCACAAGAGCGAAAAATGTGCAGAACAAGAAGTAATGAAAGCAAGAAAAATTGGGGATGAAGACCGGAAAGACAGGATGAAACGTGTTTGAAGTTCTCACTGCAGTGAAGATATTGACCGCGGTCTTGTGGGTTATAACTCCGTGTAGATTTGTAGGATTCAGTGGAACGTACCGCCTCATACGGTCACAACCCAGAACACCAAAATCGACAGGAAGAACTGGAGTCTGGAAAATCAGGAATGATGTCGTCTATAAAAGAATCAGAAGGGTGTGCGTAACATCACAGATTTGTTTCTCCCTTTAGATACTAACGCGAAAGTAACATACATTTTAGCGGAACTATGTTAAGTTTTGAAAACTGCAAAGTCATTTTCGAAACATAAATGCCTACATTTACACTACTTTAGCTGTTAGGTCTCATTTACTGTTTATCACTCCTACACAAAACAATTGTTTTATTTTCAAGACTGTCTTCTGGCTAGTAGCGCTATGTAGTATGGTAGAAGTTTACCTACGTTTCACGTGTCCTTGCTGCCTTGATCATCAGGGTTATCAGCTGTCGCCCTGATAACGGAGACAGCAACGCTGGTAAACATCTGCCAGACTACACAGCGCAACAACCCAGAAGACGGAAATCTTCATACTCTGATGATGGAGGCAGTATGCCCTCTGAAACGTTGGTTAACATCTACCAGATTACACAGCGCAACAACCCAGAAGACGGAAATCTTCATACTCTGATGATGGAGGCAGTATGCCCTCTGAAACGTTGGTTAACATCTACCAGATTACACAGCGCAACAACCCAGAAGACGGAAATCTTCATACTCTGATGATGGAGGCAGTATGCCCTCTGAAACGTTGGTAAACATCGCCCAGACTACACAGCCCAACACCCCAGAAGACAGAAATCTTCATACGAAGAAATACTTTACCACGCAATTACCCTGACATTGGTTGTCATACCAGCCTTCTTAATTCATCGTTAAAAATCAGTTACAGTTCCTTGTAATTCTATAATATTAAATGCATATAAATTAAACGAAGTTGCGAGTCATCTGTCGGTCAACAAGGGAACTACATACCCCTTGTATCACGATGGCAAATACCGAAGAATGAAACAACCGCACAAGTGGTATATTACGTCACTCCCAAATCGTAAACTCGGATGCCATGTTGCTATTAATGGTAGCAGGAAAGTAAGTACGAAGATGGCGACAATTTCATTGCTGTTCTGCACATGCAAGGTTTCATGAAAATCCGTCAATTTATTCTAAGGCTGCAGCACAGACAGACACGCATACTGGCACGGCGACCATAATGATTCCATGCCTTGAACTTCCTTAGAAATGAAAGTAAGCTAAAGTTAGTATTCGAGGTCGAATTGTGGCTATCGCATAACCAGCACGACAGTAGCATGAAAAGGTATGTGGGTTTTAACCGGAAATTATTAATAATATGAGTCAAAAATAGGATAATACAATTCTTACATGAGTGCCACTGCTTCTGGGCTATAAATGTGAAAAAGACTGCCGATACAATAAGAAGGATTCGTCTGGTCTTGTATTGTATTGATCCGGTGATCGCCCCACTTACACGCAAATACAGAAATGCCCGATCACTACATCTTCACAGAAGGGATTTCACCCAACGATAAGAAAGAGAGTAGAATCTAACGAGAAAGTTATTGCATTTGCCAAGAGACTGTACCCATACACCCCTGTTAACTATTTCATCGGTCCCTGATGCAGGTTTGTCAATTATTTCGTTACAAATTTTGATCATTACCCACTTTTATCAGTTCAGACATTCCTTAACCAAATTTGTCTGTTTCGTATTTGAAACTGTGCCAAGTAATTTTTGACTGTGGTTTGGATACCTTCTAATGCTGGCTTCTCTTAACGAACACTGAGCGGGCTAAATTCTTGTCTACTTTAGTTACTCGAACTAAATATAAATTCCAACGAAAAAGACACAATACGTTTTATAGAGATCTATGCATCAAATAAACCAGTCACTAAAACACTTATTCAATAAAATGCATAGGAAACACAAAAACAAACCATTTCACTGTAAATTATCTCTTTAATTATTTAATTATCTGAATGTAAGACTGCTTTTTTTAATTATTAGTGTTCTGTGACGACAGGTCCATATGAACAGGATCCTTCCATCCTTTTCTCGGACTGGGACCTGTTCATATACGTTCTTAGCAGATGATCCAGAAGTGGTTTGCCATTGCCTTCTTCTGTGTGTGAATGGAGTAATTGTTGGGATGCCACGGAGAAACCGGGGAGCCCCAGGAGGAAAACTCCGTGATACCTAGACCACGGTCTTGCCCAACACAAGTTATAAATCTGAGCACCACCGGGAATTGAACCCGGGACCCCAGGATTACAAGGCTAGTGTTCTGACCACTAGACCACCGTGGCGGTTGTAAGACTGCTACCTACATTTAAAGGTCACTAATAATCGGGAAAATATGATATATATTTTTACTTCATCAGCGAATTTAATTCAACTGTTTTGTATAAAGATATACAAAAATTAGGTTAAAACAATGTTAACACACAGTTGCGAGATGTGAATATGCGTTGACAAGAGAAGAACAAGTTGCATGAATCAGGCTTTTAAAACACTTCGCTGGATACACATGAAAATGAGAAAAAATTAATACTGAACTGTGTCAGAAAGTTTGGTCTAGGTTAACACTTAACCAAATAGGACAACATTTCTGACACTGTTAATATTTGTAACGAAGTAACGTTATTCGGAGAATACTCGTTGCCATTAAATTTTAAACAATTTATCTTTCAGTCTGCTATCTGAAAACATAACATAGGCCAATAAAACTACAATTTTATTTGTTGTTTTGTATGGGTGTGAAACTTGATCTCTCACATTCAGGGAAGAACCTATAGTGAGGGTGTCTGAAGACAGGATGCTGAGAAGAATACTCAGCCTTTTCGGAATGAAATGACAAGAGACTGGGAAAAAGTGTAAAATGAGGAGCTGCACATTTTGTACTTTTCGCCTAATACTGTCATAATGATCAAAACAAGGAAGATTAGATGGGCGAACCATGTATGGGGCAAGGGGACACTAAACGTGCGTACAAAATTTGTGTTGGAAAGCCCGAAGAGAAGAGACCACTCAGAAAACCTACATGTAGGCGGCGGGATAATATTAAAATGCATTTAAGGAAAGCGTGAGAGAATGTGGGCTGGATTCATGTTATTTAGGAAAGGGATCGGTGGCGGGTTCTTGCGAATACGGCAATAAAATATCAGGTTCCATTAAAAGCAGAAAATTTTTGAACTAATCTATCGACTGTTAGACTTTGCTGAATGCAACCGATTTATATATCGTTGCAACAGATTTTCATTCGGAATAAAATAAACATTTAGGCCAATAATAAAAACAACGCAGCAAAGAAAGCGTTTGTAAAATGTATTTTAGAGCACACATCTGCAGTCTTCATTATTTGCTGCAGTAAAAAGCGCCCTTCAAGCAATAACATCTCCAAAGTTCGCACATTTGCCCTTCTCATGTCTGCAACATCTGCGTCGAACAAGACATCGGATACAACACAGATCCCCGGTCTGTTGAAACTTGTATTCTCGATTCTGGCGACCAGCACATTTTTTACAACCTACCAACTGTAATACCAGCCACTGTAGGCATACAGTATAAAGCTAGATCGATCTCCTCACCCCTCTGCCCCCTCAACCCGCAATTATTTACGAGCCGAACTCAACCCCACAGACGCTATTGCAGCAGACATTTTGGCGCCTGCCAGCCGCTATATCATCCATTTAACCGGCCGGCGCCCATCAAACAAATTGTCGTTATTTCAGGTGTTACGACAACGCCTGCCTCGGTGCTGAATACGCCGATCTGTACAGCAAAGAGACTTTCTTTTCGCCGTGTGAGGGCTCAAAATACCGACGCCAGTATATTAGTAAAGATGAGATTTTGTAAAAAGAAATTCTCAACAAAAGGGATGACCTTTACAAAAACGCAAATGTGGTTCTAAGACGGACAGGAACATAATATACTTATGACACATCCAAAGTTTAGTGTTACTTTACGCGTGAATATAATTCTCTGTGCGTCCGATTTCTAATTATGTTGTATTTATTAATGTTATCATCAATTTCTTCCTTGAGGGCACGTTATCAATAAGGGAAATGATCTAGATAGGTTGTCTTGATAGCTGATTTAGCTTGGTTATTTGTTTTTTGTATCTCTTTAGCGTTTAACATTTATATTAGTGTTTCCCTATGTGGATTATTTGTTTTTATTTATATTTCTTCATTTATTTTTCTTTGTGTATAATACTATTTCTATTTTTGGGTTTGCCTGTATTTGGCTGTTATATTTACTACTGTGCAGGTATATGGTTAGTTAAACTGTTTGTGTAATATTTTTCATTTTTATTGCATGTATTATCAGTGTTTGCCTGTTATTGGCTTCTTGCTGTTGGCAAACACTTCAATAAATGAATTGAATTGAATCTTCATTATCATTACCCGGTGTATCTGCCAGTAACGTAAGTGGATAATGGACGGACGACCCGCGTTCCATCTCCGGCAGGAGGAGGGATTTTCCTTGTCCTTCGCGTTCAGACCGGCTGTGGATCCCAAACAGCTACCTATCAAATGGGATCTTATCCCCGGGGTAAAGGGAACAGAACGCGAAGCTGAAAAACTCACCTCCATCTAATGCCGAGTTTAATGTATCCAGCTTTACCTCCACAGCTGTGACGAGCCTTTGGGTTCGATTAGAGTATGTAACTTTTTTCGAATTGGCTATTCAACAAGAAGACACAGAAATGTCCGTATTAATACAACGAACACTATAGTCGTAAGAAGGTTTAGATCTACTCAGCACGTCTGACACTGGGACCACACTAAGTATTTGAGACTGTTACACATCCCACTTTCATAACGTAAAGCCATGATGCACGGATAATAGCATGCGTATTTTATTGAAATCACGAATAACACGGTGAGCATAACACAGTATATATGACTATGCGTACGAGAAGAAGTTTACATCGGTGGTAGCGTGATCCTGTAATACCACGCACGCCTTCTTAAAGTCACGACAGTCATAAGTATAGTACAGAGGTAAATGGTCTGTGATTACAAAAGTCCTGCAGCATTTCAGACGTAAATGCGTATTCTGCGTTCCCCCCCCCCCCCCATGCTCCCTCTATTTCTGCCCTAGACGGATTACGTTCAAACCTGTTCCAACCTCATCACAAACTTCTCCCCATACGTGGTATCTCCATATCCCTCTGGATTTTAACAAAGTGCATCAGTACGGATCGTAAACTTCCGGATTGAAACGCCGTGTATTCTTAAAGGAAGTTGCCAATGTGTCGGAGGAATGTCTGGTCTCCGCCATTTGCCAGGCAATAAAGCTACTCCTCCTCCAAAGTGTCAGTATCCAGCCACAGGACCACACATCACAATCCAGAAGATAAAAATCAACGATTTCCCTGAAAACCTCAGATCTCGTAACGGAGTCTGTCATTGCCGCTTTTGATCTGCTGAGATGACCATTATTTTCTCCATCTTTTCAGTTTATTGGTTACTTATGTGCTTCTGTACGCATTCCTTGTTAACTTCGATTAACTGGCACGCCTCGCACTGTCAGTGCGAATATCTTCTACGTATTTGAAAAATTCTGAAATTCAGAACTTCCATCACGATCTCCGAGTATAAACAGCTGTTTGCCCATACCAACAACACCTGAATCCAAACGAGATGAGCCTTAATGACAAAGCTTTGGTGACAATCTTACATAATCACCAGGGTAGAAATAGGGTAATGAGATCGTAACATGACCGATTTCCATCAGTCTTCCATCATCTGAATACGCTGCGACGCCGTCCATGAGACGAGTGTTAGATATTTCCAGCCCGTGTCCCGAGCACGTGACGGCTTCGCAACCCGCTATGTCGCAGTGCCGGTTGGGTGGCCTACTTTCCAGGCGGTCCATGAAGCTGCATGACGGGAAGTACAGCATAATCGCACGCCACTTCGAAATAGCGATTACGTCATCTGCGTGGAGGGGAGGCGTGTATTTATCGCTCAGACTCTCAATGCTAAACTGAATGCGCACGCCCAGCGTTATAATCGTTCCGCTTATCTGGTTTCATTACGGTTCGCCACTTTTCCC
>NW_019059787.1:375524-393116 GCF_000696155.1 Zootermopsis nevadensis | reverse complement strand
GATTAACAAAGAAAACCTACTTTCACATCCATGCCATGAATCATTCCCTCTTTTTTAATTAATTTATTCTACTTTTCGGTATGAGTTGCTTGTCCTTTATTTCTCACTTCATAATGTTCGTCTTCCTTTATTTCCGACACACACGTACGACTACTTAAATTTGAATAAACAAAGAAGCAGTGAGTGCAAACCTCATATTGCTATGGAGCACATCACGTATATAAATAGAGATGTGCTGAAACAAACTGATTCAGTTTCATAGCTAACTCATCTAATATTGAAAATCGTTTTAAAGTGGTACGTCCAGTTCATCCCTGGGTTTAAAGGGTGCTCGAAATGTTTAAATAAAGCTCAAAATACCGTCGAAATTTGCCCTAAATTTATAGCACAGCAACTTCTGCAACATCACCTACGAGATGTTTAAAATAAATCTAATTCTGGGCTTAGATCAGGATGGAAGCGATAAGTAAAGTATTTATAAACATAATCAGAAGACACAAACATAAGTAATTAATGATTACACTCTTACGCACAGAAATAACAAACTGCCTAGCAATACAGTGGGACTAGATTCGAATCTTGAACGGAAATACGCATTCACACAAATGCATTCAAAATACCTTAAAACATGCTATGATGTCTCCCGTCGGAATCTTTCTTGATACAAAATCAATAATCATGTTCTAGACGCAACTGAATTCGGAGGTTTACCAGGACAAACTTAACCCGACTGTACATCCCCTCCATCTGCAAAATTGTTTATTAAACGTGTTTTAAATGCAAAGTCTTCTGTTTAAAAAAGAATTTTAAAAATTTATAGCTTGATTTATTTTCAACGCACACACTGCAATTAATGCATTTTATCACAGTGACACAGCGTAGGATTCGCATAATCTGAAGTCCGTTATTGCAGCATGGAAAATGCCTTTGAATTCCTTTGTGTTTCTGTGGGAACGCAACGCAGTTTTACAAAACAGGGCAGTTTAAAGATAACGTAACAAAAATATTCACCCTACATACATACGAACGGACGCTCTTATCTGGAGACGATACCAATAGACAGGCCAGAACATAAGTTACCTCGGCGTCCTCTTACGTTCTGAATAGCATTATTATTGATACAAAAAGTTATCTCTTTGTTTACGCACGGGACAATGAGGGCGTTTGGCGGGGACGAGGGAAGGCATCACAAAAGGTTAACCTCGGCAGTAGAAGGAGGTACCACGTCAGGCATAGCGCGTACTTAAGCTGGAGGAAGATGGAGGCAGCGCGTTATTTAAAAACGCAGTTCCTACTTCAAAGAGAACATAACCGAGTCTTCATCACAAAGATAAACCATTAATGTCGTTTCAGGAAATATCGCTATATACACATTCTGCTGGAAAAATGTACACATGCTGAATGTTAAAGTACGTGGTATAATACGTTAACACCGCGCTTCAAACAGTTAATAAATACACTTGAGGCGTTAAAGGTAAATGTAATTTTATCGTGAACACTGAATGACGAATAGTTTTATGAACGAGAGTGTAGCATGTCGACTTTATGTGGAAGACTTGAGTGGATTTTTAGATTAACGAAGAACGCGAGCATGGTTATATTCAATACATTTTAATCTCGATTTGAACTTCTATTTCCATGTTACGTTTAAAAATCGATGTAGCCCTATGGGCAAACCATAATTATGAATATAGAAAGAAAACTAAGCCTTATGCCATAATCTGTGATGTCTCATAATTATTTTCTTCTTTACACAAGACCGTATTTTTGTATCTAGACATTGTATGCCTCTGATGTACTTTTTAACTTAAGGACCGATGAGGCTACTTCGATGCGACGCGGAGTGGGAACCACCCCGACAACAATGCCAAATTTCAAAGATTGCACATGTGATTGTTAAGATAATATACACACAGCCTTGGAAAATGTATCACAATCTGTTTGGGGATGACAAATCAAAATTACATTCACGGAGATATTTGATTCAAAGAATTCATTCTTTGTATATCATTTTTCAACCTCCCGTAAGAAATCTAACAATTAAAATATTGAACATAAAATATAATTTTGCCTGTTGTTTTCCATGGATTCTCACTCTAAGCTAAGAATATATTCTGACGAGAATATTTGGAACTAACAGAGAGGAAGAAGGGCCTAACATAAGAATGGAGAAACGTGCATGAGGACTCGTACATAATAAGTACTCTTCACTAAATATCAGAATAATCAATGCGCATAAAATTTTACTCGGAAAACAATATAAAACACTTAAAGATACCTAGACCTGAATGAGAAGATAATATTAAAATGTATCTGAAGAAGCACGTTGACGATGTAGGCTGAATTCACCTAGTTCAATGCAGAGTCTGGTGGCGTGATCTTGTGAACACGGTAGTGATCCTGAGGGGGGGAGGGATTTCTTAAATACCTAAGCGACAATCAGCATATGAATGTGATATGACGATACTCAGTAAATAAAGTTTTTTCTCTCCTGAATCGGATATACGAAACGTAATCTTATAACACTATACAGCGTAACATACGAAACTCCACATCTCAGCTTCATTCTACAAATCACTTCAGTCCAGGGAACGCTAATTTCCACAAAGCCCTGGTTTATTGGCACCCAAGGAGACACAGGGGGAAGAACGGTGAGGCCAGGAAGTGGGTCGAGTGGGTGGGAAGTACGGAAGTCTTAGTACTGCGGGGGATGATCCAGTATGTAAGCTCCCCCCGTCTTGAATCACTACCCTCAGAACAGCCGCAGCATGACGATTCGATTAGCAAGCTAGCAAGAGAGTGCAACCAGCGAAACACAACTTAACACAGCAGCAGGGTAATAAGCAACCCGCTTATTTAATTTAAACACAGGTAAAAATGTATTTGCCACCAGCCTCCATCAACTCGGTGGTTAAGAGCAGCGAACTAATTAATCAGTTATTTTTTTTAGTAACATCGATTCTGGAAGTAATGTCAACACGACCTCGGTCAGTCTCATGATACGTTCTTACACTTGGGGAGTTCTGCTCTGGCAATCAGTGAATTTTCCTGCTCCTAGACCACTCAATCTATTGCGCTTTTCAGAGCTCAATGACTCATGCCAAAGAGAAGGGGGAGGGCATGTTCCCACACCGTTATGGCAACTGTGATCATCATGACGACAAAGGACCTGGTGGATACGGACGGAAAGCTCGAGCGAGCTTCGCTGAACACATCACAGGTCGAAGTACCGCACCCCACACATTCCGTAACAACCACATGCAATATTCAGACAGGAATCATTCACGCATCTTCAAATATGAAGTAAACATGGAGGCAGCATGTTCCTCCGAAACGTTGGTATCTGCTGCTTGTCTGAGCGGAGAAATCCCTCCATCTTGAAAGCTGTCCCAAAAGCACTGGCGCTTTCTAAAAATGTTCCCAATGTTTGAGCAATCTGCATTATATTTGATACTGTGGGAGTGTTACCTTCGACCCGGCCAATAGACGAAATTCTACACAAACTTTTTTGGGTTAACGCAAGCCCTGAGACGTTATGCATCCCTGTCACGCATCGCTACGCAAACATTGTGATCCTGCCCTGTGCCGGACGGGTTGCCTATGCCAGTAGGATATCTGGTTCGCATTACGAAGAAGTTACGTGAGAAGAAAAGTGGATCTAATCAGTCATGCCCTTCTTTTTGCCCCATTTACAAACCATTTACATTATAGTGGCTATCGGCATGTTTGCTTCGTGTGGCTTACTAGCGACACTCTCAACTGAAATGCTATGCGACTTCGAACATATTATACATACATTCACCAGGAACAACTGAGAAAAGCAAAGCAAAACATCAGTCACTACCGACGGTGTGTCGTCCAAGATTCAAACTGGGTACATTACTAAAACAAATCAGAAACATTATCCCTACTCCGAGCTACTCCACGCTACATTTCGAACCCCGGATATAAAATGCTCATCTCCCATCACGTGAGTGGTTTCCGAATTGTGGGAGATGTTCACCATTGCAAAGGCCAGATAATCTGAAACGGGTTCGGGGCCACATGAAATGATGTGCAACCATCTGATTCATTAACGTGTTCACAAAAACACGCCACTAAACCATGCAGTCCTTTCCAAACCCCTAAAATTCATTTTAATATTATCCTGAAATCGATGCCTAGGTATCTGTTCAAACAGTTAATCCAATTCACAGTCTTACAACTCAATTTCATGAGATCAATTTGAATATTATCTTCCTCGTTTTCGTTTCCCCTAAAGGTTTATCAAAAGTTTCTACAAGAATTCTACTCAGATTTCATGTTTTACTCGTTCCAGCTACATGTTAAATCCAACGTAATATCCCTCATTTAACTATCTCAATAAGGTTTAAGGAAGGTCGTGTATTATCGAATTAATTAGAATATACAGGGTTCAGGTAAGATTCAAAGGTAGAGGTACAAGGCCAATAGATTAAAGCGATAACAATTTTGTCTCGTTTGTGTTTAGTAATTTGATTGTTCGTTTATATGGAGATTGATACAATCATCAAACTATAAAACAAGCGACTATAACTATTTTATAGATACTTTCCAACACTATGGCTTTAGAACTGCATTATACAAGGGTCGTAACTTAATATGATCCCCTCATATAACTTTAATTTTACATACCCCGTGTCAGTCCCTAGAACTCAAAACCACGACTGCAAAGTACAACAATTTTAAATTCGATGATGAAAATATTGGTGTACTTCGTTCTCAGCACTTACCGAAAGAACGTTAAGTAAATATATGGAAAGCAGAAGTTGGCTGTCGTCTGGGTTGTAGCGCCCTACAGACTGACAGAAAGTTACCATCCATCATCAGGGCGACGATCCATCGTCCTGATGATGAAGGACCTTTGAAACTTTGGAAAACCTCAAATCCTACTTATAAGATGCTAATTTCCTGCGGGAAGCTCCCATAAGCTCGGTCCGCTCGTTATCCGTGTTTGTTACAGCAAAAGAACAGTCCGCCAGAGCATTTTCTCTCTGTGGCTTTTCTAGAGATCTGACGATGATCGCGATGGAAATCTTTTTTCGTTTCCCTTTGACTTTTGTGACAGTGTAAAGCAATATGGACCACGGAGATTCCTCCCGGTTGACTTTCATAAGGGAGTGCCACAATGCGCCCAAAGGAAATCTAAATCCTTGACTTGTGTGAGGGTCTGACTCACGTTCCTGACGGAGATCGCACTGTTCACTGCACCGTAAAACACGACGACGAATCAAAAGAATGGACTGTACACAAAACCGGTTGTCGTCTGAACGACGTATCACACGGGACTGTATTTTCCATGAACCTAACGCGACAAATAACGCGCGCTGTTAAAACATTCGGAATGAGTAATTAACCAAGTCACACCAAAATAAACCCATAACCATTTCGTCTAAGACTGAAGCGCATGATTCAATTTACGAGCGCTTAACGTGATTTGATAAATAAAATTTTGTCCAATTACAAGTGACCCAAGTTCTGTCATAAGCGCTGACAATTGTAAAGATACTGTGTGTGTATTTAGCTCTTCATGCAATAACGATAAAAAGCCACAAAATATACAAAAACGTGTTAAATTTGTTGTGATAATAGGCCTATGTCATAAACATGCGTATAGATCTTGTATGACGCGCATATGAAGTTTCGCTAATGACTTGTGTCAACCTACCGGCTGATAGACTAGCTTTATAGCTATTTAATCATACCGTAACTATACGAATTTTTAGTACCTAAACTATTCTGTGATAATAAATGCATGGTAAATACACGTCATGACATTGTGAAAGGCTGAGACTATCAGGACAGGCTATAAAAGATTGTGGAAGGCGTTTCATGTCATAAGATCAAGAACTTTTCATAACCTGAAGCATAAACGTAATCCAAGGCCGTGAAAGATGTCACCTTGATTATTGGAGTATCTTCAGGACATCAACGTCTATATTTCCACATTTAAACTGCACTTTAGAGACCCAACCCTTCATTAAGAAGTAACTGGAAACTTGGTCAAAGTTATGTAGTTTTTTGACTCGTGTAACGCAGCAATGTGAAAGAAGTACATTTCATTACTGCATCCTATCGACGACAAACAACAAAGAGGCTGTATTACAAAACGAGAAAAATAAAAGTTGAGACTTGGAACGCTGTTGCAGGAACAAGAGCTGCAACCGCTCTAAGGCTGGAGAAGTCTCACACAAATACAAACGTAACGAGTTCACGTGCATGGAATTTGCGATATTGCAGAAAAATGGTTATTTCTCCTACAATACAGCATCCATTTATAATCTGATAAATGTGAAGCAAAACTACAGTATTTTATTTAACCAGTCACTAAGTGAGCATGTCTGAATTAAATGTGGCCTGAATCGGTTTCAATGCATACTAAGTTCAAAACGTCTACAGTTAATCACTACAATAGCCATTAGCATCATCAACTCCATACCCAGATTTTAACAAAATATTGTGTAGCATATCAACAATAAAACTTGGCGATAATGCCGTGATTTGGCTATTAACCCATCAGCCAATTACAAATGGTACTCACGTCAAAACCCTAAATAAACTTGCACAAATATCTTATTAAACACACGCCTAAGCGAAAAATAATAAAATAATTATATATATTTTAACGAAAGAAACGATTTCATCATGTACATAGTCATGAGATGATAAAGTTGCGTCATTTTGTGATAAATATATATTTGTTTAAATTTGTCAGTGTAATCACAAAGGTTCCTATTAAATATTAAAATATTAAAATATTCGAACATTTCGATAGAGATCATCATTTAATATATTTTAAATATTTAAGTGTTAATTATAGTAATATTTTAATATTTAATAGGAACTTTTGTGATTAGACTGACAAATTTAAACAAATGTACATGGTCATATTAAATTACAACGAACACTCCGAAATTAACAAAAAAAAATTGAATAGGCCCATCCACTTTCCTTGTACGAGGATAGTGAAAACTGCCTTATAAACTTTTTTAAGGATGAGATGGAAGGATCATGTAGCACGTATGATACAACATTTTAGTCGGAAAACCTAAGGGCGAGAGAGACTACTCGGTAGCCCTAGGTCTAGAAGAGATGATAATATTAAAACGGATCTTGAAACGAACACGATGTGAAAAGTGGACCGGATTCTTCTGCAAAATTCTGAGACGGAGTCTGGGTAAACATAGCAAAGAACAAAATAGTTCAACAGACAGCGGGGAATTTTTTGAGTAGCTGAGTGACTATTAGTTTTTCAAGAAGGCCTGTGTTCAACGAGGTTAGTGGTATCCTAATAAAACACAGAAATTCCAGCCAACACGACGTGAAACCAAAGTCGGTTGACTGATCATCCTTGGAGAATTGGATTCGTTTGAACTACAGGGGATTAGGCATACACGTGTTCGTTTTACCTACTCAAGTTCTGGAAAAGTACAATAACGAAAGAGTTCATTTATTTCACACGCACGCGCGTGGAAAGTCAGATACAAACAGACGCAATCCAAAATACCGAATGGGTTAATTTATCAACGTCAACTATATAAGCTCTCAGATTTCTCCATGAAACGAGAGACGACCTACAAATGACTAATCGATAGAAATTAACTGACTGACTGCTAAAATCACACACGTGTATCGCAAATGATTAGTAAACCATATAAATAAACATTACAATAGGCACTAACAAAGCATAAGGTTCCTCAAGATAACGATCACATACTCAAAAGGATGTTTATAATCATCTTTCATTTGGAGCAATTTCTTTTCGTAAAACTCAGTCCACGAAGAACAGATCTCTTGAGTAACCGAGAACCGTAGGATTTAAGGCTTTCACGACGGAGTCTGAAGATTGCGATTACCCTGATGATGGAGGCAGCAAGGACCTCTGAAAAGTCGGTAAACATCTACCAGACTACAAGGTGCAACAACCCAGAAGACAGCAATCTTAAGACATATCCCGTCTTTATAAGCCCCGAAGGTCCCACCAAGCAAATACCAGAATAATTCCTTAAATTAGACCACGACATCTTCCATATCATTTCCAAGTCATCCCATAATTCGTCTGCTGAAAGCGTCATTCAATAAATCACAGATTAATTTAGTCCACACCTTCATATCCAGATTTCTTCAAAACAATGTCCTCCTTCGCCCCTCCCAATTCTTTCGAGTTTTATCTTTCGTCCAAGCTCTGAAACAAAACATTTTTACGGAACCATCTGAATAGGATGTTTCCTCTCCTACCTGATAACAGATGCATTTCCCGAAACGTCAGATTTGAAACTTATGACTAAAGACAATGCCTCAAAAGTATTAAACATGTTTCTGACAAATTTAGTTGCTTGCTATGTCTGTCAATGAATCAATAGTTTATACAGAAGACTGCGCGTAACACCGGGTCTTTGCGGTCTATAGGTCAAATATAACATTTTCTAGCAGCGCCGCTCTCTTACAATACAATACAATACCTATTTGTGGTAAATATAATCCTAGCCCCTTTATGTTACTGATATTCTGTCATTCACATCTATTGTTATTCAGATATTTTTCTTTGTCTTAATTCTACAGCATTAGTACAATGCATATTCTCTTGTAGGCTACTTGTGCATTAGCAATAAGCCTTATTCTTTTCTATAATGTCACACATTTTACCCAGGACTCTATTCAGACAACAGTACAATAATATTTAGTAATATGTAAACTTACTGAGAAGCTTAAAATAACAACATGGTACCTGTAATCATTAATATTTAAAAGTCAGATGCTGTTATATCCTTCAGAGCACATTTCGCGATGTCATCAATAAGATAATACAACATTTTAATAACACATTTTTCACTGCACATTCTTCATAACAGCGGAAATTAAAGTATAGCCATTTTAAAGGACCGTTAACATCTGACCTGGAGATAAAGGCATTTTTTTCCGACACGTTCGTAATCACCTATAAGACTACATGGTGACCACCAAATGTGTTTATAGTTTTATTACGACTCTCAGGAAAACGGGAATTATTTCCTTCAACAGCATAAACCGAATGATCTTTGTAATTAAAACAAGTTGTTTTATGTTAGGTAGGAACTAAAATCTTAAATATTATTTAGTCGAACTTTGTGTTTCACAGCGTTAAATGCGTTGTTTTTAAATTTCACCAAAATATAGTCTGCTTCCTGGGATATTCCACTCGAATCAGAACAAATAACATCGTTACATGAAGCAAATACAAAACTTGAAAATTATTACTACTAATAAATTACTTACTTTCTAAGCTATGAAGCACCATTTTAGCTCCTTTCAATGTCACTTCTACAGCCTGCGCATTGTTCATATAGACACACAAAGAGCTGAAACACTACACGGAGTATGTTTTACATCATCAGTCATCCCAAGCACAACGGTTCACATTGGGAGACTCGTTCAAAATTCCGACTTCAGTTTCATACACAACTGCTGTCTCACTCGCTCTCCTGTGAGTTCGATCTAGCGGACATTGGACTAGGCGAACAGAGTTCTGACGAAATAAAGCCTTCAATAATATGCGCCGAGTCGACGCAAACGCGACGCGTAACGTCGTCACGTGGTCCAAAGTAGCAGACCAATCACAAACAACCATGACGTCATTGTGGAGTTTCCTTAACAGGGTGTTCGTTTGAAGTGTGAAAGGAAATCAAGTTGGAATAAGATGGTACAGATGAAGTACATTCAAGAGCATACAAAAACAGATGACAGGAGATTTAATTAAACACTTCAACAACCTGCTGTGAAGTATAGGAGAACTTGAATAACTAAGAAAACTTGTATCTGGCGAGAATTTCTAACCTCATAATATATAAACAGTTGCGGAATAGTGAAGTACACACTTTACAAATGCGTTCCTTGCTTTTCTGATAACTCAGCTCTCTTCATATTAATTACTCGCGGAATCAGCTACTGAAAGCATCGTTAAAAAAATCGACAAGAAAGGTTCATCGCAGCTAAAATATAAGAGATCAAAGCAGAAACACAAACTGCATTTAACGAAAATAAACAAATACAGGTTGTTTTAAATAATAACAAACCCGGTGATAAATAGCGAATAAGGAATTAAGAACATTCGTTACGACAGCAAATATACAGGAATAAATATGAGTTATGTAAAACAACGAACTACTTACATCTTAGACGACCGTCTCCTTAAATCCTGCGCCGTGTAGTCTGGCAGAAACTGACCCAGACTACACGGCGCAACATCCCAGAAGACATCTTCATACTCGTCGCCTCGAGAACCTAGTCATATTTTAAACCATCACAACTTTAGAAATTAAACTTTTGTCTAACTTTAACAAACAAATGCCAATAATAAGATAATTAATGCTGCGCAAAAGGAGAGTTCTTCAATAAAAGTCCACAGATTCAATTCCCTACTCGGATATCGGCTGTTCTGAAATATTTCATGGATTTCCTGAAAACAGCTGAGATAACTGAAAACAGTTCAGACTGGCTTCCTTCCACATCTATCCCAAAATTTCGAACGCATTTCTCACTTCTCCCACATGATCTCGCCATGTCCTCCATGATTTAATCATCCTAACAATATTACCATACAAGTACAGTACGTGTTATATCCTATAGGAATGAATAAAGATTTTTGAAAATACTGTTCTGAAAAGAACATTTGGACATTTGGGACTGCGGAAATAACAGGAATATTGAGAAAATTTCACAATAAGGATCAAATTTTCTACCACGGATGTTGGCAGACAAGACAAAGATGAATGAACTGTGGCAAGCATTATTTAATGACGGTCAGAGACTTAAGCAGGGCATACTCAATTACGAAATTTAGCCTATGTGTAGGCACTTATATGGGACATCAGTCCATTAAATATAAAATGTTTGATTTTGATCAACACAGCTTAATCATGCACCTAATTCTCTACGTATAGGCCACGCTTCAAAACCAGAAAGCAGTGTTTCGCCTCCAGCAAGCGTACGTGTATAATATCATTTAACTCTTAGTAATGTAATTATGAAGGCAATATACAGCGAGCAAGACAAGACGGTTGAACTTAATGTAATTAAAAAGCTGTTACAGTTTCACTTCAATGAAGTGTAAAATCTATTACACACGCCAAATGCATAGCATAAAACAGGTGTTGTCACCGATTCAGTATACACGCACGCATACAAAAAGCTTTCACTCAAGCTATATAGGCTAAATGAAGAAGGGCACTATTTGTAAATATTATTAAATGCGGGGGAGGGGTGTCGTATTGATGCAAAAGGGTCCAAACGTGAAGCGCGATATGAGATTTTATAAAATTAGAAAATTTAAATCTGCACTCAAATCTGCAGTAGGCATAAGATATTTTAAGAATAAGTTACAATGAGAAGCAGCATTAGTAATATTAGGTCTGATTCAATGGAACAACATATATACATATCTGTTATTTACAATTTCACATAAATAGAAAAAAAGACACAATTTGAAAATTAATTAAAGTTTTAAAAATTTGGAAACTATAAAACCAAATTTACTCAAACGATAACCTCGATTACAACCCATAACTTCAATATGGCTGTGGAATCTGGATACCGAAACAACGGGATATAAGACTAAAGACAACAGCAAATAGAATCAGAACTGAACACAGTTTATTACACCAGAAAATAAATTAAGGTATTTTATAATAAACTGATATAGACCCAATCGAAAAGAAGTCGGCATAGTATTCACAAAACTGGTTAGGAAATGTTAGAAGGATAAAACACATTAGGCGCCGATCAACCTGTCAGCAGACTAAGAACTAAATAACCATTAAACAGACTACCATATGATTACATGCTGAGGTCAAATCAAGTCCTTTTACTGGCCTAACTTCGTCACTTAAAAGACCGAGTTATTCCAGCTCACATTCTAGGAATGTGTACGGTTGAATATACTTTAAGAAAAGGTGCAGCAGGCGGGATATTCCTGTTGGGATCGCATGCGATCCTTGGGACTGCGAACAAACATGTTTTCGAATAGGAAAACCAACTGTCGTAACTTCTAATGAAGCTGAAAACTGAACACAGTTCATGGGAACGAACTTCACGAATCATTTGACTGCAATTTCCTATGCGAACGAGGGAATATACTAATTTCCTACTGTTCAACATCAGGAAATGAAGTCCTAATATACAGTACAACCAACCAACCCGCAAGATGTAGCTCGTTCTGCATACGTTTGTTACTTCGACTATCATTCGAGAGGAAATCGTGCACAAATCCCTTGCGGGATGAAAACAGAATGCAAACAGACAAATTTCATTCAAAATTATACACATGAATGAATCCTGACGTCAACCGATGCTTACAAACATGCCACTGACGTTTTATATTTACCTGATATGTTTGAGACTAAGCAACAATATTAAGGCAAAAACACAAACTAACGGTGCCTGAGAACACGTTGATGAGATGAACATTTGAACTTATTACAGGGAAGATGTGACAAAAGCTTGAGAAAATCAAGGAGGATTTATGGGCGAGACATGTAGCACGCATAGCTAAAATTATAAATGCATTAAAACTTAAGTTAGAGAACTCAAGAAACAGAGTTCGCCTTGGAAACCTAAGCGTAGATGGGTGTATAACATTCAATTGAGTCATAAAGAAATATATCAGTTGGTGCTGTTTGGTATTGACTACTTTCAACTTCGGGTTCCACAGCTGAAAGACAGTTGCCTAACTAATCAGGTAACTAGTTAATCTGTCGCTCGCTGTACTTATGCGGTTGGTCAGTCAAATAGTCTGAAAATTAAGGAAGTCATTCAGTCGGTGACCGTTAATTAATTACGTCGGACAGGAATGTGAAAATATTTCCATCAGAACGGCAATAAAAACACATGGCATGAGCCTTGCAGGAAAAGATTGACTGAAAACATATTTATTTATTTTATTAATCCCAACTAGGATTAACTCCATGCAACAGAGCGCTTCTTGAGAAGCTGACAGTCGCTCAGCCAGTTAATAAATTCGTCGCATTTTATGGCATCCAATGGTTCACTACTGAGGCCACAAGGTTCCTATACGGAACCACATAAATAGGTCTACAGTTCACAGCTTTACATCCCATTTCTTTAGATTTTAATATTATCCTCTCATTTATGCCTATTCCTCAGAAAGCAGGAACTAGCGGAACTTCTAGTGACCTCGTAAGACCACGGACTGGGAGAACAATACTCTTCTGTAACGAGTCACAAAATTATCGCAACTGGTACAAAACTGGTCGCTCACTCTGAATTCCAGAAAGCCTTATTACTGTGGAGGGATTTTCACGGAGTCGGTTGGCAGCAGCTGCGACTGCGTCTGGGCTGAAGGCCATACGCTTCCTATGGTATACAGTGGTCTCAAGTATTGATCCCAGTGGTGGATGGTGCCACCCTCTAGGCTCGATCCCGGGACACACAAGATGACGTCATGGAGAAACCCCATTAGTCGACGTCTTAGCAGGCAACATGACGCCAGATGGAAATGCAATATGCAGAGATGCAGTAAAAGTGTAATGATAACCCGAGAGGACTTTAAAAGTTGTCTGGCATGACACGGCGTCATATTTCTCGCGCTTGACAACCAACTTTATAAAAGAAAATTTCTCTGGTATGTTTTATTTTGAAATCGATGGGAGTTTCTACAAAATAAAGGAGCAAGGTTTTGACTCTTCATTTTGAATACGGGGTAAGTGTAGTCAATAAAATACCAATACAAAGTACTACAAAGTCTTTGCATAGTTACCAATTAGTTCACTGCTCACATTCATAATGTATCCGGTTCGAATTCCAGTCTTACTAATTTATATGGATTATTACTGTTCCCATAAAACCACCACGAAAATCCCAAAACGCAAATGATCATGTTGAGAAAAAGCTCTGATGTCTCTTTCACATCTGATCAACTGATAAGAAACCAACTACATTGGTTAATTAAAGAAACAACTAAATAAATAAAGAAGCATATACTGATAAACTAATCATACAACCTGCCAACTTGACAATCAATTTATTAACCAATTATGAAAATGAGCATCCAAACATCCACTTCGAACGGTGAGACGCAAATCAATCAACGATTAAAGAATACTGGGGGCATAAACTGTACTACTAATGGGGCAGACAAAAGACTAAAGAAGACTCCCTGAAAAGCTTCCATAACAGGGGACACAGGCGGCAAATATGTAAAAGAAAAATGAAATTCATTATTGTACTAAACAATAACTACCGAAGTCATCACAGCATATGTTGTCTCCTCCTTATATACACACACACACGTGTGTATATATGTACAGCCATAAAAAGTATATATTAATTAATAAGAATTAATGTGGCGACGTGGAATAGATTCATCTGGCTCAGAACAGGAACTTGTAACGGGATCTTATAAAGACAGTAATGAAACCTCTGGTTCCACAAGTGGGGAATATATCGACTACTTGAATGAGTTAGCATCTTAAAAAGGGTTGTACTCCATGGCGTTACGCAAAAAAGCCCTGCCACCATGAACGAAAGTTCCATTCACATAAGACGCCACAAATACGCAGGTTTCATAATAAAAAAAAAGCCCGCAAACGTTTCACCGAAGTTCTTCAGAGTAAAAATGGCTGGGTGTTCTTGAGTAAAATATGGCGTCCGTAGCAAACAGAGGTTGAAAAATTTGTGGAAACAAGGACCGTTCCTCCCCCCCCTCTCTCTCTCCCGTTCTCACATGGAAACGAAGTCGGCACTGCGTCCATGAGGTATAATATCTAGGTATCTAGGACAAGGTCAATCAACTTACCGAGGAAGATGTCATCGTCGTCCACAGTGGTAGGGTTAGCTGTAAGAGCGGCCATCCCTTGGCAGAGGGTGAGCAGGGTGAAGTAGGGACTGCGTGTACCAAATGCGGGGTTGCTCAGTAAACTCACAGTGCTCAGGGGCGAAGCTCCTATTCGATTCAGGAATTCGCCACACAACATCCCTCGAAGGCAGGTTAAGGTGGTGGGGGTGTATAGGTACTCGCAACTACCACACTACTCGGGCTTACCTGAAACAACCACAACAGCGAGCATATTTAGCAACAGGCGCACATCCTCCGAGGGCACCACCCTCATACACACAGTGAATTTTCTTGACAGCGCAACCGTGAAGCGAATTCGTGTGTTACGGTTCGATCAGACTTGGCGGAAAGAGCGTCTGACGTTTCCGCCAAAGTGTGTGCGTACAGAAACTCGATGAATATGATTTTGTTGAGGCACAAACCGTTGCCCTGGTCACTTCTGACTCTCTCCACTGTTTTAATTGCACAGCTTCCCTGTGTTAAAGAACCACGCTTTTAAGAATCATAAGGGAACGGAGTTAAAGCTCCACGTATTCGAAAGATTAAGGCAAGTTTTTAGCTTCACATTCCAACCGCTTTACCGTCCGAGAAAGAGACGCCGGTACCACAACGTAGGAGGGGAAATACTCAGCTCGTACGGCGATAATATTTGGGAACGTTTAAAAATCTAGATATTATTCATTTTCGATTTTCTTAACGACGCCATGAATAGCTCACATTACACATCATAAAATGTTACAATTAATAAATAAAGAAATTCAAAGATGTGGAATAAATAAACTACTCGTAGCCTAATTTAAGGCAGACCTCCTATCCCAGGAACCGATGAAAAACCTTGGTCAAGATAGTCGGTATCCGGGCCGAGATTTTAACTAGAGACCTGCAGAATACAAAGGAGTGTTAATCGGTCGGTAGCGACGTTCATTAGGAAAGCGCTTGTTTCTGTCTTCAGGCAGGAAAAAACCCAATACGAAGGGTCCGACTAAATGGTATTACCTCAACCAATGCGCACCAAATAGCAACGGCACGAACGTATCCCGTATGGGCGCGGGGATAAGTGTGTTACGTAACGAATGAAACTTATCTCAGAATATAAAACAGCCGCGACCATGACATTAAATAACTTCCAAAAAATTATAATCTATAAATCTCTTGTAAACCTTATAGTTGATATTACAGTACACCGTTTGAAAATGACATAATATTGCTGAGTTATTTTTCCATATATGGGGTCTCGGGTTCGATTCCCGGCGGTGCCCGAATTTATAACTTGTGTTGGGCAAGGCCGTGGTCTAGGCAACACGGAGTTTTCCTCCGGGGGCTTTCCCGGTTTCTCCGTGGCATCCCAACAATTACTTCATTCACACACAGAAGAAGGCAATGGCAAACCACTTCTGGATCATCTGCCAAGAACGTATATGAACAGGTACCAGTCCGAGGAAAGGATGGAAGGATCCTGTTCATATGGACCTGTCGTCAGACAGAACACTAAATAAAATATAAAATAAATATGAAGACTAAAACTGGGACTCGTTAATTGTCACTGTGCATATCAGTTGTATATAACATCAAATACAGCTTTTCCTCACCCAGTCATATACAAGTTCACTGAGTAGATACATTTGTGTACCAGGAGCGGTCCGCGGACCAACAGCTGGGAAACAATGCCTTATCTTACTACAGTACTACAAGACACTACACAAAACGCACCTATTGTGATGTCCACACCGACGATTCCCATGCTGACTACGATGACCAGAAGTACGTCAATGATAACAGAAGAGAAGTGGTAAGGGCACAGGGATTTCTTCCCCTCCCTCTCAACGCACACAAACCAACACTGAATCCACACTGACTAAGGGTAAATCATGAGTTCCTCATATGAATTAGTTACTTTATAAGGATTTACATTCGACGTACATATATTGTAAAACACTGACAATGAAATCTTTATATCCAACGATATTATCTCTTGTACCTACATAAAGGTCAGTAAGCCACAATAATTCTTACAAGAAATGACCCAATGTCCCTACGAGCTGGACGACCTGTTCCCAGGGAAAATCTCCTAAGCGTGAAGCTGTCCATTCAGTTTCGACTAGTGCCGTTATTAAGAACGCACAGGACTTCACCACCATTCCCCCACACGCCTTCATGTACTGCCACTTAAGCAGTACTTGTATGATCTTATGGAAAACATGTCGTATTTGTTTTGGTGTTCATAATCCCTCGCGATGAAATCCATAAGTGGCTGACTACTTTGTTAAATGACAGGAGTATGGAGCAAGGTGGTTGTCCTGTCAAGGATACTGCATTCCTAATTCTATGGCTTCGTGTGGGTAGCCCCACTGGCATGAACAGCGCATAAAATTTATAACAGTTTAACTCTAGATGGTGTGTGGGCTGAAGGGGAGAAGCCCGTTCGGACATCGAGGGGAAGAAAGAGAATAGCCCTGAGAGGACAGATTAGTTGCTCCAATCAACAGCTAATCTACATCCTAACATCCAAGACGATCTTGAGTTCATTCGTAAGTCACGTTTATCGGAAGCCTGTTGAATGCTGTGTAAGATTTGAGGTTTTCACAGCGGTGAGTATGAAGATTTCTTTCTTCTGGGTTGTTGCGCTGTGTAGTCTGGTTGATGTTAACCAAAGTTTCAGAGGTCATACTGCCTCCGTAATCAGGGCGATTCTTAGTATGAAGATTTCTGTCTACTGGGTTGTTGCGCTGTGTAGTCTGGTAGATGTT
>NW_019059787.1:360128-371254 GCF_000696155.1 Zootermopsis nevadensis | reverse complement strand
ACATGAAGTTCTAAATATTACAATGGATACATATGAGACAGCATCCTCACGCAGTGTAGAGGCATTATTTATCTAAAGAGACAAAAGAAAACCACGAAAAGGCTCGGTCAGTGTAGCCGGTTAAGTGCCGAGAGTTTCCTTACTCTTTGAATGTTATCAGCGCTAACAAGCGGAAGGAATATTGATCTTCGGACGACGAAACGTGTTGCATAACAAAATGACTTTAATTTATAAAATGTTTAATGGTTCTAGTAAATGATCCAATTTATCCAAACTTTAAAACAGCAGCAAATTTATTTTCTGTTCTATTACAATTACTTACAATTACGGTACAATCTACGTGTTTCCTTTCTGTCTCTTTCATTTGAAGGTGAATAAATACCACACCGCGTACTATACAGTGTAAAACAAACATAATGAATCCATCGGAAAACAAATATCGAGGTTATCCCATTGCAGCGAAGTAGTAACTATCTACATATTCTGTTCCACACGTCAATAACCCTGCGAATAAACTACAAAGCGAAATAGTGGATTACATTTCATTTACACAATAAACATCGCCTGTTTATCTTTATGGACGTTCAAAACAATGTTTAGTATGCTCCTGGAGATAGGAACCGAATTTCATGTAGAGATTTCGACTTCAAATGCACCAAAATAAATCTATGAAGTCATTTTGATGCTCCAATTAATCTAATATCTGTTGCAGTATTCTGTAATAATTGATTACATATGTGCTACACACTCATCCTTGATTTAATCAGCCTCCAAGTAGTATAGCAATCGATAATAAAAAAATAACCTAGATTTGAAAGTAAAAGCAAGTTTTGTGTTTTCATAATGATCTTATTTTCGAGCCGTTTTAGCTTAAAAAAGCTACAATTGGCAGGAGTAGACCTACGTCGAGTAAAGCCATTCCCCATTCGTTTAATGTGTGCGTCTCAACTTCATGAGGACATGAAAAGTTCTTTGTGATATCGCGAACCGATTAATTAACAAAACCTTTACAAACAATCAAAAAGTCAGACATAACCGATTAACTCTAAAATAAAAGCTATTCTATAAGGCCTATACCCTACATGTTCCGTCACGAACTCAGAGCAGCATCAGGGGTACAACAACATTCTTTAAAACCAGAGAATGTTATAAGTATGTCGTAATTATATTTAAAAAAACCGGACTTCAAACATTTTAATTTTAATCGATGTTCTTGACTAGGCCGTCTTGTCTTGCTGGCACGTTGTTCAACCTGCATAATGACCTGTTGTAAGATAATCAATTTCTCGTCTTCACCGGTGAGAAGATTCCTATTTCATAATTTACACTTTTTCTTTCGCGAAAATGTCACTCTTACTTCTCTCTTTTAAAATTGGAAATTAATACAACGGCTGCAAAAATTATGTTACTAAATACATTATACCTGTGTTTCTCGTGTCTATAAAATCTATTCCGGCAGTGCATCGAACAGAAAATTCACAATTTCTGAACTGAACATGTTTTGTTTCAAAGGCCTCCAACCTATCTTCACTTCCTAATATCTGCGAGTATATATACCAGTCTTGTATTCACGGCTTATGTCATTGTACGTCCAAGTGGCGGCAATCGGAATTGCGTGATCCGGCAAGCCGGTGTAGGCGGGGTCGAGGAACGTGCAGACACAGAATCGAGAGGCGGTGCCTGCCCCCGGCGGCAGTATGAGTAGACTCAATGGCGCTACGCTATACGTTTGCCATACATTCATATCCGCGTTCAGGAACATTACAAAGCACAGTGTTTGGCAATCATAGAGTTTCCGCCTTACAAAAAACCCCGGGCAATGATTCACCTACGAGAAATGTAATCACGTACGGTATTTCCTTTACGTCACTAGTCCAACTACCTCTGCAACAGGCGTCTAGATTCATCCTGTTTCGACAACATCAGATCTTCACAACTGTGTAAACTAGCAGGCTTTTCTTTAAATATAATTTGGTTCAATGCTCTGCTCTTTTAAGGTTCGGTGATTTCTTTTAGTTAAGAAAAGGCATTGACTTTTAGAGGCTTTTTCGCTACAAAAAAAGTGTATTTTATTGCAAGTTGCTTTAGGACTGTTTTAACACATTTGGTACTGACCTGAAAGAGGAATGGTTATAAAGGTTTGTAATAATGATTTAATATTATCATGAGAGTACTTTATTAGCAAATTGCCAACTGACCAGATCAAACACGTTTACGACGATTAGGAGTCTGGCCCTAAATTAGCCTAAAAGAAAAAGGAAAGAGCATTTAACGGGAGAAGTCAGATCCGACAGTTAAGGACAGAGGCACTATTCCTCATGATAACCCCAGCAAATTCCTACAGCAGCTACCAGTCGCTCAGCTGGTGAAGAAATTTCTCGCCTTTATGCTACAAGAAGGTGGTTTACCGTCTTCATGTTCTAAGCCAGATATTTTATTCCACTTGAAGCAAAATGCACTTAATTTACTTAATATCGAAAGACAGATGTGTTTCAGTATCCTTTGGACCACTACTGTTGCCACTTTCAATAGTTCACTCACATATCAGAAGAATCTGATTCCCTGCGTACATTAAAATGACAAAGTCTGCATCTGCGGTAGATTTAATGTGCTCGTTGTCTATGAAAGTCGTACGCCTTACGCGTATGAGAACAGAACGAAGAACGAAGAGATATGAACATTGATCTTCATCGGAGTCGACAACTATACACGCCAGGAAACCGTTCCTAGTTGTTCTGACGCCGGACAGTCCGACTTCACAAAGCCTGCATTCGAAGACCTTACGTAACCTGAGAACATCAAGGATGAGACGACATTTCAGACACAATCATGCACGCGGCGTCCAAATGACGGCTCTCATACAAGGACTTCGATTACGATAATAATGACAATTCAACTCAATTAAGTCTTTTGTTATTAGTGTGTTGAAGCACTAGCCACATGGCAATTTACAGATAAAACACAGGACCGTAAAAGCGTACAGAGTACAGCTTTACTGCGGGGGGGACGGAGGAGACCAAGATATACAAGTCTGTTGAGTAACAAACTGACTGCATGAGCACCAAAACCTCGTCTAAACGTGGGGGAAATCACCGCCTCTGCCAAGAATCGAACCCCAGTCGTCTAGACAGTGGCCAATCACTTTATGTACTGCGGTAACTCAAATAATTCAATTCTTTATTATTAGCGTGCTGTATCAACAGCCATAATAATAATAATTTTAGTCGTATTTGACATGACGAGTTGCTTAATCAGTCAAAGTGGTCGAGAAATAACACAGTGTTCTTTTATTTTGACTTTCATAAAACGCTACAAATGATCCACGACAGCTCGACTAGTAAACCCTAAGGATGAATGAATATCGGCTGGACAACCAGAGTTCTTTTCCAGGCTGGGTCGGGATTCTTACCATCGACATCGTCCAGACTAGCTGCACGGTCTAACCTTATACCCAATACACAACGAAGAACTTTTTCACTCGAGTAAAGCATAAGACGCCTGAAAGCGGCCAATCCTCTTCATCCAAATATTTAATCGAAATCATCACATAGTTTCGGATAAGAAACATGCATACAGATCTCCCCATTATGTGTTCATTTCATGCACTTCGTCTAAATAATGCATAAACACGACATAAGGACGGAAGATAGACCCTGCGTGTTTCTTTCTAACTTCATGTAAAGAACGCGTAGAGAATCCGCGATTAAGATAAATGGACTGACACGTAACGACCCCAAAATATGCCTTTTATTTCCACCCCGAGTCGACAAAACCGACCACATCACGGGGGCGGTTGCCTTCAGAGTTAACGATGTTCATGGTTGGTTCTCACGTCCTTCTGCCTTCATAAACGAGACAACAAGGAACTTGGCTGTTGCGGCTAGGAATAAATCTCAAAACGTTATAAAGTGGGGTCTCCCCGTCGCACCGCGGGCTTCCTCTCATCTTTCGGCGTCTTTCAACCCAAATTCATCTCACTTCACAGGGTTAATTAAGTGGCAGGTGGTGTGCGAAGCCTGACACACCTCAGACACTAATTAGCAGTCTCTTTTCTCTGTCTTCCCCTCCACCCCCACCCCCAAAATCCGAGTACATGAGTCACTGTGAGATGACCGAACTGCATGGAGTCAGAAATATCCATATAAAATAATATCTTAAAACGGCGGTAACAATTAAAAATTGCATTCACAAAGAAATTAAGATGAGGATGAACTGAGGAAATACTTGCTACAATTTAAAAAGCCTGTCATTCCGTTCGCTATAAATAAAAAGCAAAGACTAAAATATATACGGTTACTAACATGAACGGAAGAGCACAGACTGAGGGTGTTTTAAAGCAGGGTTTGGAACTAAGAATGACGAAGTGACATGAGGCTGTAGAAAATTTCATACCATCCCCCCAAAACAAAATTCGACGAAGAGTAGAAATTTGAAGCTCTCTACGGCAGTGTCGCCAGCTTCTTCTTCTCTCTTACATCTAAATATTCTTTTCATCAATGTATAATGAATGTTGTGAATTAAAAATAACGCAACCACGTACAAGACCACAAGGCATCACAACCTATAAGACCACGACAAACGAAGTTTTCATAAAACACGTTTTCCTTTAAATACGTGTCGGAAGTACGAAGTTAATTGTCCTCCTATACCCCTGTATGAGATTTCAGTGACGGCCGTGAGTTGGTTGATGACTGGGTGCTACATGAACTAGGTATCCGGGGCTCAATGTGTTAAAATAGTTTGGGTTATGTATTTGTGTATTGATTGAAATACTACTTCCAGTGAACGACTACAGTTATACCCAAGAGATGGCAGTGCTCTTCAATGAAGTTGCCGACTATGTGGAATGTCCAGGAAGTTCGTGTTCTTATATCCCTTAACGTCCTCTTTGAGAAGCTAACAGTAGCTCAGCTAATCAAAAAATTCCCCAACTTTTATGGGACCAAAAAGTTCATTACCTTGTTCAAAACATCCAGTTTTATAGCCTATTCTTCTTAAACCAAAAAAGAAAAACCAGCACGGAAATAGTTGTAACAAAAGAAACGACATACTAAGTTCGTTTCTAAAACATAGAAGGTATTACACAGGCAACGAGAAATACAAATCGAAAATTCCGATCCTGAAATGCAAAAATTAGGTCACATTACATTAACCAGCGCGATAAACTTTTAAGACCTTACGTTTTCTGACAGTGACTTAGAGGAAATCAAAGTCAAGTTCATACCAAAATTGAACATATTCAATGCAATTTATGCTTAAAAGTACGTAGGTGTGAAAGGATTCAGGGACATACATGGTTAAATAAGTTATAAACTACAAAGTGAAAATATTTTCCAAAACGTAATACATGGTCACAGGGCTAATCTGAACATGGTACCCACAGCAGTAAAACCAGAAATAATACGATAGGCTGGACATGTATGACAGACGGAGAGACAAGAAACGTACAAATAATTTAGTGGAAACATCTTAGAAGACGACCAATTATAAAACTATGACAGCGACAAGATGATAACATTAAAATGGATCTTAAGAAAGGTACTGTCAATGTACGTTTGAATACGTGTCGAAAACAATAGCAGAAATTTCTGTCAGTAGCGTTAAACATTTCTATTATAAAACTATAATTTTTAAGAATTAGTCAAATAAGGAAACAAAGTAAGAAGAAAGTTGAAGAGTACAACATTTCACAAATAAGCTCGTTGATCATAACATTAATTCTGAGGTGACTTTAAAGTACTCTACCACGAAAGCCGATCGGTGTTCTGACCACAGTGAGTGTACGTACAAAACTTCTACAAAGTTCTAAAAGTGCTTCAGTTCCAACCAAAGAACAGAATGTAATTTCATGCAGTGTCAACATAAAATAAATCGATACTTACTCAAAGAGTTCGATAAATGGACATGACTGTGACAATCTTCAGTTGCATGTCTCTTCATCTCGAGCCGTGCACCTGTAAAACACACACACAAACACAATCATCATTAAGTCACTGTTGACACAAAATGCAGGACGTTCATCGACCACTGTCCATTAGCACTGTCGTGTGCTCATACTAATTTCTGGTCTCTCTCTTTCTCCAATACGGGCCTCATATTCTGGCCATTGGACTTGTTTAATTGAATTCAAATTAACAGATCGAAACATAAACAGACGGTGCTAATTAGAGCTCTACATTATGACAATTAATAAACGTGGATTTAAACGGAAAGACATATTGGATACAATAATAGGGTATATTTGTGCAATCTAACAGCCGCAAAACATATCAGGTTCAATCGAAACCTTTCAATGGATTAAAATGAATATACCTAAAACAGTACTGATGTGGTCTAAACTAAAATATGGCAAGTTTCAATCATGTTTAATACAATTTACATGTGTAAATTCATACGAAAACCTGTAATAAAACTCCTGCACGTAAGCATTCATTTAGGCATATTTACGTTTAAGTAAACAGGTCTTTAAAATGATCCAAACTAAACGTAAATCAAAACGGCTCGACAAAATTTTGAGTAATCCTGTATTACCGAGTCTGACCGAAATCGACCATGGTGTAAGAACCGTGTTACATACGGACGACATGACGAAACTAAATAGATGGTTTTAGACGGGTTACGAAACTAAATAGATGGTTTTAGACGGTTTTTGTTTTTGTTTTTCGAAACACAACAAATAAACAGCTTGGAAGACGGCGAGGAAGACAAGCAGAGTGAAAAAGTACGAAGCTTAATCTCCTATATAGGCTGGCTACTGATTACGATCCGGCCTCATATTGAAACACACTTCTCTTCCTTCAACTGCTTCCATCCATCTGTTAGCTCGCCTCAAGGGAATTGAAGACAGATTCCGTTGCCGTTCAAATAATCCATCTCTCCGGTGAAGCACAAACTGGTTGCATACAATCCCATGTTCATCTCATCACCATTTAATTCCAAAACCCTTGTACCCAGCACACAAGAATTACACTCACAAATCTACATTCCAGTTCCAAGCATCTCCAGTCTGGAATTGCTCTCATTACTACAAACGGCGATCCACAAAAGAAGACTCACAGCACAAGAAACGAAATAGTTTCTGTGAGCCAAGACAATTGTGCCAAGCAGTCTGGTGCAACGGCCATGTTCCACATTGTATTCGGGAGTGGTGCCAGGTTCGAATCTCGGCTATCCTTACTGAAGGTTTTGCGTGGTTTTCCTCGGTTTCCCCAGACACTCCATGAGACACACTTAAAAACAACCCAATTCATTCCACATTCAAACTTCCTATTTAAGGTACACTTTAATATTACCATTCAATTTACGCTTATGTCTCTAAACGTCTCTCTACACTTTAATATTACCATTCAATTTACACGTATGACTTTAAAAGTCTCTTTACTTCACGATCTTCGACCAAAATGTATTGGTCACCTCATATACGCTACAGTTAAAGTCCTATGGTGCTGGGGGACAGTCAAAGGGGCCTGTTAGAGGCCAAAACCCATAGCAATAACACAATTATAAGTCTCGCAGTGATAAAATCAAGCTATTAAGTAGACACCTATGTCAGTAACCTACCCATTTGCAGTCGATTTTTACGACAAACGTTCAATATTAAATAATGTTAACGGTAATCCTTAAACAGCTTCTAAAACTGTCATAAAAACTAAATGCTCGTGTAAAATTTAATCTATTTAGTGTAGACAGTTTGCACTTTCTTTCAGTTTCAATCGACGTGTACTTGGTACAATATGTGTAATGAGCATATTAATCCAGCTAGACTGCAGCTTCCGGTGGCATCAACAGGACTTAGATACGTTTCCTATGCAGCGTTTGTGTGAAATACATACAAAGAATGCATAATGGACACACAAGAACATTCGACGGCGAAATTTACATCCAGAACTAACCAATGTCATTTTATAATAATACTGTGTGGATTAAAAATTTGAGAGACCAAGTTTCAGACGCACAGAAAACGATAAGTAAATTTATAGTCTGTATATTTTAGTCCACCACGCGAAGAAATTCGAAGACCAAGTTTATGCAAAAACAGTAGTCCTGGGGAGGGGGATTAGTACTGAAGGTTTTTCTTTTAATAAAACAGACAAATCGATTGCAGAATAGCAAACCGACATCTCAATTTAGTGCCAGAAAATAAATTAAAACATTTCTTTTACTGTAGAAACAGAAGCTTTACTGCAGAGTCCTTCCATGCAATAAAACCTAAAGCATCGTTCGGTCTGCCCTTTTCGCAATGGAATGCGCTTTACCTAGGCGTATAAAACGCCCTCAGGCTGCCACGTTCACTGTTGTTTCCAAAGCAATCCATTAGATTACACAAATAATTGAAGAGGAAGTGATGCACTGTGGCCCCCCCCCTCCCCGCAATCCCCCTACATTAGCCATCGGGTAGGCTAAAACCACGGTCTCCGACAATTAAGCCGAACATTCTTTTAAAAAAAAGTTCTGCAGATTTGCCCCTTGTTCTACACTGCTTTATAATTCTTATGTGTTTTCTTCCATTACTTTTTCCTTGTTGAATGGTGAGTTATTTAATGGTTCACACACAAGAAATGTACCGCCACGGTGGTCTAGCGGTTAGAACGCTGGCCTTGTAGTCCTGGGGTCTCGGGTTCGATTCCCGGCGGTGCCCGAATTTATAACTTGTGTTGGGCAAGGCCGTGGTCTAGGCAACACGGAGATTTCCTCCGGGGGCTTCCCCGGTTTCTCCGTGGCATCCCAACAATTACTCCATTCACACACAGAAGAAGGCAATGGCAAACCACTTCTGGATCATCTGCCAAGAACGTATATGAACAGGTCCCAGTCCGAGAAAAGGATGGAAGGATCCTGTTCATATGGACCTGTCGTCAGACAGAACACTAATAATAATAATAATAATAATAATAATAATGACTTATGAGTTATGACGGCAACACGCCTGAAGTTTTTGGCTGCTTGTGGACCAATTAAACAATTCATAATAATAATAATAATAATAATAAACAAAACAAATGCGTTGGACTACACGTCCGCGCTGCCAAACGCGTGTATAAATGCAAATTCAAAAGGTTTTTTTTTTCGATTCAGAATACGTCATTTCATTTGACACTGACTTCATCGGACTACAGTGACACCGAAAGCTCTTTCGTATCAGAAAGGAAACGCACAAAAATTTAGCATTCAGTGAGGGTATGCTTTTAAACCCGGCAACAAGAAAGCTAATGAAGAATAAAAACTTGGTGTCAAGTAGGAAACGCTGGAAGACAGCCAGGAGGTGACGTGAAGAGAGCTGGTGTCCTCCTTCAGCTGTCCTCGAGGGAGCACCATTGCTACTTGTAACACCGTGTCTATTCCCACCTCGCCTTCGCTACCATGACTTTTCGATTCCTCTAACAGAATGTTCACAGTATTTGCTAGTGATCTAGGGGCCTCTAGACGGGGCGTGTAGTACTCACATCAGAAATGCATACATTTTGGTTCTGAAATACGTAAATACATCTTCGATGTTTGCCTTCTGCTTTGTGACGTGGTGTGGACTTGTAGGTAGATACGGACGTTTCGGAGCAGCATATTGACTCCAACATCATCTCAGCCCTCATGATGGACGCAGTATGTTCATCCGAAACTTTGGTATGTACTTACAAGTCTACACGGAGTCACAACCCAGAAGACCACTATCAACATCTACACCGTCTCGATGACCGGAAATCTTACAAGAAAAGAGAACTCTTGGGAGACCCTGAGGTACAATGGAGTACAACAGGCCTGTTACAGAAATATGCTGTGAAACCAAGGATTGGATTTAACTGGCTCAGGAGTGGGTCCAACTGTGGCTTTTATGAACAGACTTCTGAACCTTAAGGTTCCGTAACGGCAATCCTTAGAATCCTTAGGATCATGGAAGGTGGCGTGTTGTGGAATTAGTGGATCGAACCTTCGAGTTCTGCCCCCAGAGTTTCAGAACATAAATTTATCAAAATATAAAGGCTCACATTTGATGAAGTCCAGGCTAAATACTCAACTCAGACGTCAACATCGGTAAACAACCTCAGCGCTGAATCTAGTTTGTTGAACAACGCATACAACGTGAGCCCGGGAAGAGAGGATTTTAACATCGCTTCCACATCAAAGTTTCATGCTACTGATAGCAGCATTAAATAAATGGCACATAAAAGAGTCGCTTTTCTAGAAATGCCATTACATTGATGTGCTTTTACAAGATACTAAACCGCACAACTTCCCATGTCATTTCAATAACTGTTCCACCTTTTGGGAAGAAAATATTCTGGCTCACGAAGCTGCAGATATCACATCAAAACACTACTTATAAGAACACTTTATTGACTTCACAATCTGAAAAGCTTCCGCTTCGAACAAATCCGCATGATTTGCTGCCTAAAAATAATGGCATAGCATCTTAATGTGAAGCTGAAACAATTCACTTCGAGCTACCCCAAACTACCCTTGTTAAGACAGAATGTGTAACTGGCAAGATTACGGTCTGTTAGGATAAAATACTGTGATAGTAAAGTGTGGGACAGAGGCGATGGGAGGGTTTATCTCAATCAGTGTCAGGCTCCTTGCTGTCAAATCACATCATCAGAACCTGTTAGGGCGCAACGCACTGCGGTCCAGAAGTTCGCAGGCAATCTCAAGAAGTGGGAGTTAAAAGTGGGAACCTAGTAGAGATAACGTACTTCTTGTCGTTCACGATCACTTCCCATCGTGTCTACCGAGCTCTAAGTAACGACAGTACGAAACTATACGGCCACATCAAACCACAAAACTTTGCGGGAGAAAAAACATATAAAGCAACTTGTTTTGAAAGCTTCCATCTGTTATGAAGGAAGTACAAAAGTAGTAAATCCAAAGAAGTTAAAAGATGTGACCTCTTTGAAGTACACATATTTTAAAAAATAAATTATCTGCGTTGCTAAAAAAACTCACTCGCTTATATCAAATAAATAATTGTCGTTGCAAAGCCACAAACATTACAATTTACATTAATAGGTCTACAGACAAATCTAATTTCTTGAAATTTAGTTACGCTTTAAATAACCTCCAAAAACGTTTAAAATAAATTCTGTAGATTTTTTTTTTGAAATCTATATTTAATGTTGCTTACGAATTAGCTGTAC
>NW_019059787.1:317756-360115 GCF_000696155.1 Zootermopsis nevadensis | reverse complement strand
TGAAAAAAAAAAGTTCTACTTGAGTTTCATTCGGCAGACACATAATCCGAAAATAAAATTTAACTGGCAAGTAACAGTGTGCAAACCACATACAGAATTTAATCAAAATCGGTTAATTTCTGGCGTAACACAGTGGACAACTACGCTAGACAGCGATTCGTGTGCTTAAATTCCAACTACCGGCGGAATACTTTGGATTTTCGGTGGCCTACATGAGATTATCACGTAGAACCTAAAAATGTCGACCGTCAGTACGAGTGTAACATGAAATTTCACTCAGAACGTCTTGCTATACTTGTTATCTACCATCACCCGATTCAGCACGTACTAACATCGAATGTAAAAGTAGATTTAAGTAGAGTTTGCAACGCCGCGCCGCCATGTTGGTACCAATGACCGAATCAATTATGAAGTTACTAACAGAGATAAGTTCGGTTTGCAAAACTTGAGTGTAGCTTACTCGACAGTCCTAGAAGAGTCGTCAAGGGAGATAGAAGCCTCCGCCTTTGGTAAGAAAGACGTCTATTTCAGCGTCTGGAACAGCAACCAGTCACGTCGTTACGACACTAGCATCTTCGTAACTATTAACGCAAAAGAAAGTTTTCATTTTTTATGTTTAGCGCTGACCAGGACAGACCACCTGAGGTAGGGCCTCTGCGATAATTGATTCACGAGTCCGTACCCCATAACTGTTAACCCGTTAAAGCGAAGTGGTAACTCCATGTATAATCGGCTTTAACAACCAGTAATCTCATTTTGAATTTGTGGATTCTGTATGATTCTCAAATAAGATTACTTCCTTAAACAGCATCAATCAACTTATATTTGTTATGGTGATATGTCGTGTTTTATTTGTGGTGTGGACTAAATTCTTAGATATTATTTAGACGTACTTCGGCTTCAAAGGGTTATTCTAAATCCTTTCACCTCTTTTTCGCTTGTACACCGCCAAAGTCTAACATGAATCATGCCTTTGTAGGTTATAAGAAAATTCTTTTTCAAAAAAGTCACGTTTAGGTACAAAAATGTAACATTATTACACCGCCAAAGTCTAACATGAATCATTCCTTTATAGGTTATAATAATATTCTTTTTCAATAAAGTCACGTTTAGCTACAAAAATGTAACATTACGTGAGTAAATAATTCTAGCTAAAATTTATTATGTATATGGAATTAGACAGGATGACAATAAATCCACAAGCAGAAACGGAACAGCGCTGGTAAAAGAGTTGCCTAGGGCATCTGATGCAACTTTCTGAAACAATATTTATTTTTGTTATTAATAATGATATTTTTCAAAATATATTTTCAGTAATGGTCTTGTCAAGTACTAAAAAAAGTCGACATCTATCCAACCTTCTACCCCATGAATTATGCCTTTAGACACGGAACCAGTAAGTGGCGCCTCATTTGAATATCAAAAGCTCCATTTTCTCCGGAATGGAATACTTGATTGGTGGAGATGTCACAACTTACCATATGCAGGCAGAAGGAGACAGAAACTTTCGTAGGAAAATAAAATCCTCTTGCATATAATTATCTTGTCAGGAATAACACCTTTGGCTACCGAAAAGAAATGTTTTCTTTCTTTTGTAGTCTTCAGTTCTTAATATGATTAAACACAGTGAATACTTCTCACATTCGAAACTGCACCAAATTTACCATATTAATAATAATTATTAATAAGCTATGTTTAAAATTAACATTCGAAAACCTCACTGACATTTCATAACATAACTTACACGCAAACGTTATTACAAAGAACGTAAACAGTTGTTCCAAGTAAAGTCAAACGTTTACAACAAATTTCTGAATACGAAGCACTGATGTCGTTTTCCACTGTGTCCTGTAGAACGCGCACATTATCTAAACAGCTCATACAACTTCACATCTCCGATTTTTACCGCTGAAAAGCTGCCATAGATTCATAAGAACACAAAAGACTTTATCAAACTATACCGGTAATTAATTTTTGCACGTGAAACCTTCGGTTAAGTGACTACACACTTTTTTCATGCCGCATTTAACGTCAGTCAACTGTCATACGTGAAACCTTCGGTTAAGTGACTACAACGACATTTAACGTCAGTCAACTGTTAAATTTTAAAATGCAGTTTCATTAAGGAGAAATGACAGTACAGAGTTAATTAATGGCAGCAGTTACATTATACCGCCCTTTACTACACTGGAAGGTTTAATCAACCACTCCTCTGCAACTAACACTGATAGGTGTTCTGTAAAAGAAATTCTCGCCCGCCATTCATTGTGGCTTAGCTAATTTCGTTTTTTAAATTCACATCATCGTACTGTGCTGAAGTTTTGTGTGAACCTAATGTAAGGCAGTGGTTGTGTAGAAACTACATCGAAAGGAGGGCACGAAACAGAGAGTGAAATGAACACTGGTACCAACTTCATAGTAAGAAAAACACCAATATTCAGAATAAAATTAGTATCCGTTTCGGCAGCGTTCAATACATGTAAGCCGAATAGTCTTGTCAAAATAAATCATGACACATCAATCATAAACAAGCTTAAACAGACCATACTCGGAAATGGGTATGTATTGTTCCACACCTTAATTTTAATGACAAAGCACGCAGATTTTCAGAAAACAACACAATATTTTTAAACAACGTATTCAAAATAACATTTGGAACCTGTTATTATCGATATCTTATAAGGATATTATCAAATATATATTAGTTTTCAAATTTTAACACACAAAATTCTGATACAAAATATCACACCCAAATTTATATTTAAAATTTACTCATCTTAGAGAAGGAGGGACGTCTCCTTTTTCGTGGAACCCGAAGTTCCATTATCGTGTTCACAAGAGCTTCCACATTCTCAAACTATATTTATTATCCAATCTAATATTATCCTCACATTTAGGACTGGTTCTCCCAAGTGGCTGGTCTCTTCACTTCAGAACTTCTAAACAAAATACCAGTGAAGTCTTCCATCCGTGACACATGCCTCGGCCATCTCAGTGTTGCAAATAACAGGTGTTTTAAAAATTTCAAGCAAGAAGATCATTTAAATAGTATCTAGTTGCCACCCGAAAGAAAACACAATACATCCCATTATGAAGTTCAAATAGTGAGCCTAGTTATATTTAAGAAAATAATCTATGTCTATTCTGAAAACTATACAAAACACACAAATATGTAAACAAAATGCAGAGTTGCTAAATTTTACTAGGCTTTTAAATAGCTAGAATGATATGAACGTAATAAATGGCTTAACTTTCGCTTAAAATGGGAATTCCTGAAGTGGAAGATTTTTTCCTCTACACTAATGTTCTCTTAAACTTGCAGCTGGCAGAAAGAAAAACTTCACGTAAAAAAACAACGAACACAGATATCTCTTCCTGGACTGAGTAGCCAAACAATCTCGATGTACCTGATCTGACAGTTTCAACTACGTCCGAATCGAACAGAGAATTGTATAGCCCGTTAAGATAGCGGCAATATTGTCTCTTATAAAAGAAATCTGCGGGTTGGCAACACTGCAAACGGACGTCAGGCGTCTCTGACACGATTCCAAAACCTGGTAGAAACTCAGACACATGAGCAAGGGAAGCGGCGATAGCTGGCGTAGGGCGTCTGTATTGATTTTTCGATTCGCGCCAAACCAACCAACCAACCAACCAACAGATGAAGCCACTAAGGCCTGTACAGGAAACTAAATTCGTCTCCCTCTCTGTCCCACAGCCCCTGCAATGTTCAAAAAGTTATCACAGGTCACAAAGTTCAACGACTACGTAGCCTACAACGAGGACAACGCAGGAAAAAAGAAACGACACGACCAAGTGTAAATCCCCAGAATTTTAAGTAGAAACGACACGTGATAAACAGCTTCCTCTGAATGAAAGCCAAAATCATCATGGTGTCGGTTTACAGTTTATTTACATCAACAGTTTTCACCAATTTATTTTTGTTTCGGATGTGCGTTCAGTTTATACGTCTTCAGAACTTTCTCTAAGTAACATCAAGGAAACATCAAAAAAAGCATAATACTACATTTTAAATGACTTCGATAAGCCTCCAGTTGCACCAAAAAATTTCTATATCACCTTCGCCCTCACATTCCACGTGCGTTGTTACTGTTCTTGTTAAATCGTTTCAAAAATACCAACAAAATTTTTGGGTAGCCTGAAAGGAAGAGACCACTCGGAAGACCTAGATGTAGATAGGAGGATCATATTAAAATGTACCTCGGGGAAACAGTGTTGGAGGGTGTGAATTAGATTCATCTGGTTCAGGACTGCGGGCTTCTCAATAAAAGCCAGAACATTTCTTGACTGGCTGACCGACTGCAAGGCTGCTTCAGAAGGACTCTGTTCCATGGAGTTAGTTTACTGGTATGTCGAAATGTCTCACACCACAAAGTGACAACGAGCTACATGACTGGGGTTCGATACAGCCAAGTATCCAGGGGTCCCGGCGGTCATCCCCTACGGATAAGACAGCCGAAGTGTAACCACTCACCAACATGTACTTCCCAGATTAAGAATGCTTCGAACTATGCCTCCACTTCTCCTTACGCCTTCATGTAATGATGTTTAATTATTCACCAAGACAAATTTACATATTTATGTTTTCCAAGCATGCAACTTACTTTGAAACAGACGAATTAATTGTATTCAATTTATGCCACTCTTGCTTTACACACTCACGCACTCTGCTGTCTACAAAAGCCCCTTCATCTGGCCATCTCACTTCAAACTGCTTTCCTACTAACTTTTTCTCTTTCATCTCTTATAAAGAAAAGAAAATTAAATTTTAAACTTGAATGAAGGTGAGAGCCATATCACACCCAACAAACTACAACTGATGCCTACAAACAGAAAGATCTCTGAAGCCATCAGACACACCCGCATCTCCTGCACAACACAGCTACCGAGATGAAATCAGAGAAAAATTCAACACTCACCTTTACACGCTGGACCATAGATCCATCGCCTGCCGACCCATAGCCACGGCTACTGTTTCAGTTCAGCTGAAACAAGAATACAAATGGGTTACTGTCATTCACATCTCTCCGAGTGAATAAAGGAATTTATGACAGGCTCGACATGCCGCTAGGGTGGGAACACAGAAAAGGCTTAGACATTTGGTTCGGACAGTGGTCACGTGAAAGACCTAGCTACAAAAAAGAAATATAATCGTTAAAAACGGTCATTAGTGAAATAGGTTCCGAGCATTTGAACTGGATTCAACTGGCACAGGATTCTATCCAACTTAATCTTTCTACATTTGAGGTTTTCACAGAGGAGAGTATGAAGATTTCTGTCTTCTGGGTTGTGGCGCTGTGTAGACTGGTCGATGTTAACCGACGTTTCAGAGGTCATACTGCCTCCGTCATCAGGGTGACCTCAGAAACGTTGGTAAACATCGATCAGACTACACAGCGCAACAACCCAGTCTTCATTGTCACGCTTGTTACTATTTAAACACCATATAACAGATTATCTGCCACGATCTGAAGTCAAATCTTGTCCCTGTAACTCAACACATAGTAACTTCAGGAAAACAGATATCTGCAATTAATTAAGTTTCTTTTTCAAAGTCTACGGCATCAGAGTGATATCGGGTACTATCAACATCAGTCTCCAGTAGGATCATTGCACCGGTTTAGACGTTTTATGGAAACCTACTAACAGATGCGCACACAGAAACATGGCCAACTCGTCTCTCTACTTTCGTAAACCTCTTAAAATAAACATTCACTAAAAACTTTTCAGGCAAATCCGCAATTACTCTCCATATAAAATATTACGCAAAACGGCTCAATCTGACGTCAGATTATAGTAGATGCTTCAATGTACGTCACAGCTATACACTAAAACATGTTATTTAGTCAAACATACTTTTGCAAGGTATGTGTTCTCTAGTGCGGAATACCTGGCTTTGCAAAAAAAGAAATTTATTTAAGCTAAGCAAATAATTGAATCAGTCAAAGCGGTGAGCAGATATATAACCAACTCCGTTTTGCTTACAAAAGTGAAATTTTTTGTAGACAAATTATATTTCACAAACCAATCCCCAAAGTAAACAAATAGTTCCTAACGACTTTAATCTGCCTTACCTATAAAATTATTCATGCCATACAGTGGGCCTAGCATATAAAACATTTGATTGACCACGAAAAAAAGTTTGCAAATGATACATTTTATCAAAAGAAACTCGACCAAAAGAGGTTGAGAGCAAAGCCAGGAGCATTAGAACTACATAAACAATAAGACAAAGATATTTCTAACGTGTTTTCAATAATAATTTCCCTCCATTAAGTCTAAAATCGATTATAATTTGAAAATAACTCTACTAGAACACTTCCCAAGTAACCTCACCAGTTTTGTTAAACATTAATTTTTAATCTTTAACATAATATTGCATGTTAGGTGGATCTCTCACCACCACGGCATGAAGATTTTTTGGCTTTCGGATGGACAGGACAGTTCCATGTGGTAATGGCAGGCTCTTTTAAACGCAGTAAGAAATAAACCTTCCGGTTCCAGAAAGCGCAAGGAATTTCTTTGCCAGTCTACTGATTCAACTTTCTGAAGTAGGACTCTGCTCTATAGAGACAGTTACTGAGTTAATATCGAACTTCATAAACTTCTGAACGTCAGCTGATATTAAACTCCGTAAACTACCAAATGTGAAGTGAAACTAGCAACTGAGTAAAAGTGAAATAAATTAATATAGAAGTTAAAAAGGAAAGAAAAATATCTTCTTCCGTCAGACAGCTCAAGTAACACGCACACACTCACAATTATCTTGTAAAACAGTATTAAATTAAGAACCACTATTAAAATTATAAGATGGCTGTCTTCTAGGTTATTGTGCTGTGTTTTTAGATATATTATCGTCTTGATGGTGGAGGCAGCAAGCACCTCTGAAACGTCGGTGAACTTCTGCCAGACTACGGCGCGACAACCCAGAAGACTCACACTCGCCAGGTTCTCACTTGGTATTAAAATAATTTCAATCATCATAACAAGTTGTAAAATTACTTTTGGAACACCTAAAGCAAACCACGAACATCAAATGTGTCTTAAAATTATCAGTAAACCGGAAATTCCAGCGTAAATTCGGTGTAATCTTAATAACTCAGGATTTATTTATTTTTTCAATTACGTCAACAAAAACAGAACCACGAAGAATGAAGTTAATTGCGAAAAGATCAAAAGAAAGATGGGATAAAATAATTCGCTACATAAACATGTATCTCAATACGATGTCTTTATTCTAGAGAAAGAATGCACGAACCCATGCAATCTCTCCCACGAGTAATTCAGACCACCGCAGGAAAAGGAAAAAGACAGTTCTATTACTTGCCAGGATCAAACTTTCCATACACATTCTATAAAAGGTAACGAAACTCGGTGTTTTGCTGCACAAACAATACGGAAGAAGAAACTGCCTGTTATAAATTGTACTTAAAACAGCGTAGCTGCAGGGGTAATAAAGAAATAGCAGAGAATATTCCCTTTCCAAGCCTGCAAATAAATGTGTGTAGTGCACACGAAAATCATTCCCTGGAGACTCACGGCAACAAGCAGAATTCCCCACTGTTCCAGCTCTTAAAATGAAAAAGGGGTGAATTCAGGATTTGGGAATGAGGGGGTTGTCCAACAAAATCTCACAGAATAAAAATGTGCCCCCAGAAATAAAAAAATATGTGGTGACTACTATGTGTAATGGAGATACAACGGTGAATTCGTCTTGTGTAGAAGTGGCGAAGTCCTGTGCTTCAAGATCTCTGTCAAGTGTTGAATCTGTACACCCTGGAAACTATTCGACGGATTTCGGGAAAACTATGTACTAACTGGGGGGTTTCCAATCGATAAGTTCCAGACTAATTTAATTTTATACGTGTCGGCTCAACATAACCGCTACTTTTCGTGGAAATTAAACTATTTTTGTATAAATTATCTTTAGAACTAGAATACTGCAAAATAAAAACTTGCGTGACAAACAGAGAGCTTTCTTCCACCTTCAACTTTCATTTAAAATTATTTTAATTGAAGTAAAGTAAGACAGCTGATATCTGATATATCTGAACACAAACAAAGTGCATCAGCCTATATATCTTGCAAAGAAAACATATGAAAAAGACGTGCATTTCAATTTTAAGCATGATTTTACATTCTTATTAAACACTCAGCCACACCTAGCAGTTAAGAGGAACGTACGTTCAAGACCACAGAATTCTATGCTGCAGGCAATATGTTTCGATGAACTCATAACATGGAACTGGTCAAACCATGGCCTCAAGGATGACTGGGAAGGGATACAGTACACAAAGCATAAATCAGGGGTTATCGACCTGCAGAATGTTCCGTCTTTCGAATGGTATGCGAATTGCAGGGATAGGCATTTGTTTTACCGTGGGGCCAGATGGTTGTACTGTACCTCAAACTGACTGCAATCCCTAAGTCCACAGAGAACAATTTTGTAGTTCAAAAATTGTCAGTAAGTATAGAATTTCTTATTAACTCTAACTCTAGGCTGTCGACAAACGGTAACTACACTGACCACAAATTATAATTAAACATAAGTGTATAACAGTAATTTATTTCCTTTTTACTGCACAAGTTTCACACTTTTACGATTTCCAATCCAAGGTTACTAATTGTTTAAAATGTCTAGGAAATAGGTCTTATAAATTGTTTTACAAACTAAACCTTATTTAAACTACTGACAAATATTCTCAATGCTGTCAAAACATTCCCAAATTTAATAACATGAAAATATGTTCTGACAAAGGTGAGAATTCACAAAAAATTTTATATGAAAATATGTTTTGACAAAGGTGAGACTTCACAAAATTTTTACGCATACAAGTCACGTGTCAAGATCGCCACTGCCTCCTAGAACTGAATATCCTAACAATACTAGGTGACTGTTCAGATCGATTTCTCGCCATGTAACAACCTAAATTACTCACAGGCCCTAAACTTTATTCTTCACAGGTCCAACTAACATTGTGTAATATGATTTCTTACAGTAAAGGGTGGTTAGCCTCCCTTACCGCCGAACCACCAAGCTGCAACTAGGAGGGATGAAATAGCATGAGGCCGGAGAAAAGTGGAAAACTTAATAATTTGTACACTTCACCAAATATGCGTAGGAAGATCAAATGAAGGAGATGAGAACGGAGAAGGGGGAGCGGGTTACGTACAAAACTAGCCTGAAAGGAAGACACCACTCGGAAGACGTTGGCCTAGACCAGTGGTCTCCAAAGTGGGGTGCGCGAGATAGTCCATGGGGGTTCGCGAGATAATTTCAAATTAATTTTGTTTTGTATTCTTGTATTGAATTGTATTTGTGATTTTATAATGTGATGATAGATATAAATTCATACCAGGTAATTTTTTATGAATAATAATAAATATAATAAAAATTACACTTAAATATTTATTTATTCCAGGGGTGCGTGCTACGTGTTTTTAGTAAGTAGGGATGCAAGACCAAAAAATTTTGGAGACCAATGGCCTAGACGGCACGATATTACAATGTCCACTCTTAGTTCTTTGGTGGGAAGACAACGGTCTTCCAGAACAAACAAGATGTCGTCTAATCAACCTATTACAAGGTAAAACAAAACCATTCACATTTAAAACTACATGTTTCGACCCGCTATGAGGCCGTCTTCAGGCTCTTACTATTAGTACACACGTTATAAACGAGTACTATCTATGTGGTATTTTACCACTCTGTTCCAGCCTTTCTTCCTTTGTAAAATAACCATGTCGTTGGTACTATAGGTACACAATGGATGAACAATAAAGCTGCTCGCTACGGGCTGGAAGACACCTACATATGTCTCTCATAAAACACAAGGCTATAGAAAAGCCTATCCTAGTATTACATATCTTATGTACCCCTAATGTATTCTTCGTGTGTGTGTACACCCCCGATTCACAAACGCTAGTCAAGAAAAACTGAGGAAAACTAAGAACCAGGATAATCCGTAATATCCTTGTCGAGTTTCGAATCGGGTACCTTCCGAATACAAATCCATACAGCTATACTAACCTGCTAGATCAAACTAGAAGTACGCAAAACAGCTGAAAATGCCTTACAAAAAACACGCTTTGAAAAACTCTGAGGCAAATCCAACTGCAAAGCATACACACATCGACTTTCTGTAGCTATTACACACAACTGAGTTTCAAAACTCGTTATATTTCATTATTTAAATTTAAAGTATGATTACTCTGAAAATGCCATAAAGAACAATTCAAACTTTATTTTTCGTTGCGTCATACTGATAAATATCCACTACTGCTACCTCCAATATTTGTTCTAAAACTTTCTAAAAGTACTCCCATAACTCTGCTTTCAAATTACTCTTACACGCGTGTGCAGTACATAAACAAAGTTGACGAACTTGTTCAACGATCCTACTAAACCGTGTTCACGCAGTCTCCTCAGCAGAACATCTTCTGTAGACCTACCTCGTTGTATGTGCTGTTACCATGGCAACCAGTGCTAGAAATTCATCGAAAGCAGTACGTTGCAATGTTAGAGTAAAGAGACCATTCGGGAGACCTATGCGTAGATGAGAAGATAATATTAAAATCGGTTGCAGAAAAACAGGCTGGATAAACTGGATAGGGATCACGATAATGAATTTCCAGGTTCCATAAAAGGCCCAAAATTTCTGACTAGCCGAGTGGCTATTAGCTTCTTAATAAGGATTCTGCTCTATGGCGTCAGTAATCATGCCATGCGGGCGATAAGCTAGCTCAAAGTAAGGCTTCTTCGAGCCCGGAATTCCATTAAGCAGGAGACCTAAAATCGTCCGAACGTAAAGTGTACTGATACAGTGATCTGATAAAATTTACTACCGAGTCGTGCCTACCGACACCAATTCTTTCGTCCACATCAAATGCTTCAATTTGTTTCAACTGAATCCGCTAAAGAAGGAAGCTCATTGGTACAAGTCCAAATATTCAACAACTGCAGTCAAAAACAAGAACATGGGACCAGACCACATTAAGCTGGAAATTAACCCCTAAAATCACGACAGAATTTAGCTTTTTAAAACCTTACTAACATAACAATATCAGATATCTCTCCTGTATTGGATCTTCGACACAAATACAGCCCGAAGTTCCACGCCCTTCCATTCATACGACCACTGAGCGGTCAGACCGCGGCAGAAACTTTACGTTCCACTACAACTCCCATCACGAACAGCTTCTTTCAGAATGCAGTAGAAAAATTCACAAAAGTAAATTTTAAATATTTATGGAAAAATGGTTTTAATATTAAACATTCAGTTCATACATTTTTCATCATGCCTAATGCATTATGTTTGAACCTTCGTAAGCAATACCGACATAAGCGAAATACCAAGTATGAAAAAGACATACTTAGAATCAAACTTCCACGGAATTCGATGAAATGTAAAAATACTTACTGAGAGTCTAACACAGCTATACCCCAAAAAAACTAGCATCTTCAATTACCACAGTTTTAAAGACAGGTATGCAATTACTTTAATTCATTATTCACTAATGATCTTATAATTCGACGCAAAATAATCCCAGCTTCTGAAAGCGTGGGTTAATGAATAATGATGTTACGCTGTGCAGTCTGATATTATCCGACGTATCAGAAGGCTTTAATGCCTCCATCATCAGGGTTGTAGGAGAAGCATTAAGCTCCCCAGAAACATCTACCAGACTACAAGGAGCAATATCCCAGGAGAAAATCCTTTCCAGTATCGTCGCTGTGACAACCTGAAATCTCACCAAGAGAAACTAAATAAAACAATTCTGATTAGTAGACGAAAGCTCTCAATAAAGCCCTCATACGTCCCCGACTACAAACACAAACGGAAAACGGCGGATGAAAGTGTTCAGTGTTCCTAGATCAGAAAACCTGTCGGTTACACTGCAGATAACCCCTCTTTATGTAGCCGAACTGTCTGACTGACGTCGATAATCGGAGAGCGTATTTCTTTTGTATCCTAAAGAAAACTGCACACTAAAACATCTGACCCTTTTTCGTCTTCGCATTCGTTCTTGTTTTTAAAATGACTTTTGATCCAAGCCAACAAGATTTGGCCTTAATTTTGACTCCTATTTCCAAGATGGTCCTGCTCCCTTTTACATTTCCTGACTTTTACATTTTGTTGCACAAAAATTCCGTCAAGCTGACGTGCAGTGCACCAACTTCATTACAGAATATAGCAAAATCTGCTTTCATCAGAATCCGAAGAGGAAGAACATTTTGTCGTCATAGACACATTTGCCTTCATATCCTACTGTAGGTAGAGAAACCGAATACAAATCTTAGAATAGTTTTAACCCAGATCGCAAATACAAAATTAATATTAAGCGTATGTTCTACACTGTTTCTAAGACAGAAGACTTCCTATTTTTCGTTTTTTTATAATGTTATCCAGGCCAACGCGGTTAACATGATAGCTTCGCCCCATCGATTGGAGTCCAAGTTCAGAAAGAGGCCAAGCAGCGGCTGGACTGGGGGCATTATCGACCCCACACACCAAATAACAAATGACGTCAACCGAGTAACATGTGAGTGACACGCGTCAGCTATACAAATATCACCAGGATTAAACGAAAGGCAAGAGGTGAAAAAGGCAATATCGTAAAACCTTCTATTTACCTTGAAAGTTGGCACATTAAACAACAACAAAAAAGTATATCAAGGTCCCAAAATTGTCTCTTTTAATTAAAATTTTGTAACAGTAATTAAATATTTAAATTTATCACTCCACTAAGAGCAAGAAGTTGCCAGACTAAATTGATACTTTCCTCTTCTAATATGATACTTGTTTGTGGTATATTTAACGACACTATCAACAGCTCGGACTACATAACGACGAATAATGAATGATTAATGAACAGTGAATTGGAAAAGCTATGGAAGGAAGAGGTCGTGACCTCATTAGAAGATACTGTTCGAAAACTTTGAGGGACTGAAGAATACCACGAAAATCCTGTCTTAACTGCAGTCATCGGACACTTGTTTCAACTCAGGACTTCTGAAATATGAAGGAGTGTCAACACTTGAACTTGGCTGGAGGGACTGAGGAAAAATACAAAGGCTCATACGAGAGTGCGATTGCTGAACCCCTTGACTATGACCTAAGGTCCTTTGTATGTTTTGTATCACCGGTCGCAGATGACAGTTCATAAATGTAATCCAGGAAGCTGATGAGATAGAGTAACGTCGAAAATAAAAAGTGGACAAGGTCTGTTGCGAGTTTCATCACATCCGTACCGAGAAGCTCACTCACTGAAGAATTAATGCTCACAAATAAATAAATAACGACCGAAGGCATCCACTAAACATTAAGCATTTATTTACGACTACTTCCTGCCCACTGCCTAGACTTCAACACCGTCATGCACGGGCTATTTGATCACCTCTGCAAACACAAACACCTTAAAAACACCAAAAATATTTATCTTCACCGAAACACGATTATCACGAGCTAACGTTGGAATAAACAGTAATGAAATTTACAAGTTCCATGGGTCGAAATCCGAAAATAATATTCCATTTATTACTATAAGCTATAATTATGATTTGGTGGTTCACTATTATCTTACCCCAAGACGCCCGAACGCGAAAATAAATGGGACAAAGACTTGATAAGGAAATGTTGCAAAAGGAACAACAGGAGACGCGGAGAAAGTGAAAGGATACAGATGTGGAACTCGAAAGGAAATATTAAACATTAACTTAGGTTTTAGAGGAACACACGGTTGGAGGAATAATTTAAAAGGTAAGAAATGGCTAAATTCGGTTGTGCATGTAGCTAGGGGTAACTCGGACAGACTTTTTGGAAAAGCGAGATTTATATTTTGAAGACAGACATCGAGTTGGAAGAATAACACAATAATATATTTTGGACATAAAACGAGAGCATGGGAAGTGGATGTACCCTGTGGCTAAATTTATTGTGTTCACAACGATCCGCTACCGGTTCCCATCCTCAGCCACACGAATCCAGTCCACGTCGTCGTACCAAATTTCTCTAACATCAGTTTTAATATTATTCTCCCATTTATTCCTAGATTTCCCCAGTGGTCTCTCCATATCCGGTTTTCCGACTAAAATTCTGTACGCAATCAGCACTCTTTAATACATTCTTATGAAATGAAACGATGTTATTTAATTTCAGGATTATACAGCATCAAATGTGATGTAAGCATGATAACGAATTGAGTGGATAACGATTTGCTGAAGGGGGTCGTGATCTTTGAAGTTGAAGACACTGAGTAAAACCTCAGGTCGCACGTGAATAACATCGAGATTTGAACCGAGTGCCTCGCGAATAAAGACTGGAGAGTTACCAAATCACGACCCTTCTTGGTGGGTATGCAGGTCTACAAGGGAACGCACTAGAAATACTTGCAGTCAGATATCAAACCAAGAATTCAGGTGCACTCACCTGAGGGACTTTGTGGAGAGAATATGGGGTTGCTTCATCTAACCCTAGATGAAAGCTGTGGCTGTAGTAAGTCCTCGTCACAACGACGCAGCGACCCTGAACGACGTCGGACAAGAACACCAGTGTTCGGACCACTTGCTTGCCTCTGTAGCTTAATAACTGTCTCGTGGAAGTTTATGGAGACACTAATAGATTTCGGAGACCTGATTAATGGAGGAATGGTGGTAAGGAAAGACAGCTGATCGTGGTTCATTTTATTTAATTTCTTTTTCAGAAGAAGCTTGGAGAAATTTAAATTCCTACTTAGGATACCGTTAAGGTAGGGGTTCAGGGATTACAGCACCCCCTCTTCGTAATCTGCATTAATATCCTTTCTACATGTTCGACCAGTCTTCCTTGATCCAATGGATCCATTTAAGTAATATTTAAGAATTCAGCCCATGTCGCAAATAAAACTCAACCTCGTCTCCATTACAAAGATCAATCGGTTAACACTGTTTAAAGGAAATATTCGTTGTTTATCCTGGCAGTCTTACGAAGTCCATAAACACAAATAGTAAAGTAACTGATTGTTAAAACACGTGTTACACAGTTAAAAACGGGCTTTAAAGATTTAAATTAATAATCCCGTTACTATTAACAATATTTCTCGTTATATTATTTCCTGAAATCCCAATTTAATATTTTACGGATCTAAATTTCCTTTTTAGTAGCTACACAATATTTCTCGTTATATTATTTCCTGGAATCCCAATTTAATATTTTATGGATCTAAATTTCCATTTTAGTAGCTATATCCAAAATGAGATAAAGTACTGACGTAATGGAACAAGAAACAACAAACGCCATGAAAAAGCACGAGATAACTAACGTCGGAAAGGAACAACAAAGGTGCAACTCCTTGACAGATTGATGGTGATGATGATATTATGAACGGGAAGGAAAACAAGATTTTCTGTCATTATAACTGCTGCCTAAAATTGTAATGATGAAAAACATGCATATTCCTTAAACTATTGTAATCTATGGGTGTAAAACCTGCTTTCTCATTTTGAGGAAACACTGACGGTACTTGACAACAGACAGCTATGGAGAATATTATAATCTAAGACTGATGAAGACATAGGATTCTGGAGAAAACTGCATAATGAAGATGTTCATAATGTTTACTCATCATCAAATATCATCAGGATGATGAAATAAAGGAGTATGATATGGGCGAGGGATGCAGCACGCATGGGGAGATGAGCAATGCGTACAAACATCTTACTGCAAAACTGAAAGGTGCCACGCCACTCGAAAGACCTAAGCGTAGATAACAGGATATTAAAATAAATCTTGAAGAAACTATGTGGGAAGGTGCGGGCTGGATTTATCTGGCTCATGACAGGCACCGACAACGGTTCCTGTGAACAAAGCTTCCGGTATCATAAAAAGCATGACATTTCTTTTTTAGCTCAGAGACTGTGAGCGTTTCAAGAAGAGCTCTGCAAAAAAAGAGAGAGAGAGAGAGAGAAAGGTGTTCGAGGATGGCAGCACCGGAGGTTGGAGTAGGTAACGTAGGTAGGTATCCATCCAATCGAACCTGGAGCCTAGCTACTAGTATTCCCGAGGGAGTCATAAAACGTCCCCTCTCCGGCAAGCTCCAGACCCTTAACTCCACCCTCTCCCCCTCCCCCTCCCCAACCCACCTTTCCTTGGTTCATGGATCCACCCCGTCCCACCGACCTCAGCCGTTGCTGCTCCTGCAGCAGCCGTTTACATGAGAATTTATGTCTTGGCCCCACCAGACAGCATGGCTCCACCGCCAGGTAGCCCCACTCCTTAGACACTTCATATATTGCGTGTTCCGTAAATACAAAGCAAAATATCGCAATTCCTGAAATCTGCCATCCAAATTTCAACAATATCATTCTTAGAAAATAAGAATATGTAATTTACCCCCCAAATGTACACAGGATTCGAATTTAGGTAACTCAAAAACAGGCTACAGTGTAAAGCCTCCAAAAACTTCCTCTTGTCATCCACTGCTAGAAATGGATCCACCGATTATAGCCGCTGACCTTGTAGGGAGTGCCCAGTACGCGGACCACTCAATGAAGGAAGGAGTTTCAGTCGGTCACTACAGTCTGTATCAGTGCAGTAGTATAGAAGCCTGGTAACTGTTGTCTTGTGACTGTGATGTGTTAACAACATGACACCTGTTCCTTGCAATCACCTGTTCGTTGTCACTGATAACGCCTCGTATCACAACACTCAGACAAACCACCGACGTAGTAATTGTACGATTCGTCACGCCGTCACAGTACGTCACTCCTAGTCACGCTGTCACGCTATGTAAATATTCGTCACGTTTCGACATTTCTGGCCACAACTCGTCACGCAGTTACAGTACGTCACGCCTAGTAATGCCTTGTCACGCTTATACAATCTTTCGAAATCTTCAACGTATTTTAACAATTAGGGTGACCTCTGGTCACACCTTTATAGTAGGTCATGCCTAGTCATGCTTTGTCACGCTTTGTAAATCTCCGTCACGTTTCGACACATTTGGTGATCCTTTGTCACAACGTGAACGCAGGTCATCCTTAGTCACGCTAAATCAAGCTTAGTCATGCTTGGGCACGAGTGGTGACTAAGTCACGTTTCGGAATGCTTGAGTCATGTTACCTACGGCTCTCTTAATTTTTGGTACTGTGCAATACGTTAGATGAAGTTACGACAGGTTCGGTTAGGATAGGTTGGGTTAGTTACGTTATGTTAGGTTGAGTTAGGTTAGTTTAAGTTTGTTTAGTGCATTTTGTTAGGTTAGGTAACGTTTTGAAAATTGTTGTTACTTTATGACATTTATGGCCACGATCCGTCACTCCGTTACAGTCCATCACGCATAGTCACGCTTTGTCACGCGTGAGCAAGCTCGGTCACGCTCAGGCACACTACAAATTTTCCTCGTATTTTAACACTTATGGTGACCTCTCATCACGCCATTATAGTTCCTTAGACACTTCATATATTGCGTGTTCCGTAAATACAAAGCAAAATATCGCAATTCCTGAAATCTGCCATCCAAATTTCAACAATATCATTCTTAGAAAATAAGAATATGTAATTTACCCCCCAAATGTACACAGGATTCGAATTTAGGTAACTCAAAAACAGGCTACAGTGTAAAGCCTCCAAAAACTTCCTCTTGTCATCCACTGCTAGAAATGGATCCACCGATTATAGCCGCTGACCTTGTAGGGAGTGCCCAGTACGCGGACCACTCAATGAAGGAAGGAGTTTCAGTCGGTCACTACAGTCTGTATCAGTGCAGTAGTATAGAAGCCTGGTAACTGTTGTCTTGTGACTGTGATGTGTTAACAACATGACACCTGTTCCTTGCAATCACCTGTTCGTTGTCACTGATAACGCCTCGTATCACAACACTCAGACAAACCACCGACGTAGTAATTGAACGATTCGTCACGCCGTCACAGTACGTCACTCCTAGTCACGCTGTCATGCTATGTAAATATTCGTCACGTTTCGACATTTCTGGCCACAACTCGTCACGCAGTTACAGTACGTCACGCCTAGTAATGCCTTGTCACGCTTATACAATCTTTCGAAATCTTCAACGTATTTTAACAATTAGGGTGACCTCTGGTCACACCTTTATAGTAGGTCATGCCTAGTCATGCTTTGTCACGCTTTGTAAATCTCCGTCACGTTTCGACACATTTGGTGATCCTTTGTCACAACGTGAACGCAGGTCACCCTTAGTCACGCTAAATCAAGCTTAGTCATGCTTGGGCACTCTTGGCAACTAAGTCACGATTCGGCATGCTTACGTTATGTTACGCACGGCTCGGTTAATTTTTGGTACCTTGCAATACGTTAGATGAAGTTACGACAGGTTAGGTTAAGTTAGGATAATTTGGATTAGGCTAAGTTGGGTTACGTTAAGATGTTGGGTTAGGTTAGGTTAGTTTTTTAGTGGATTTTGTTAGGGTAGGTAACGTTTTGAAAATTGTTGTGACTTTTTAACACTTATTCCACAATCGTCACTCCGTTACAGTCCATCGGGCATAGTCACGCCTTGTCACGTTCGAGCACGCTCGGTCACGCTTAGACGCACTTTTTCAAATCTTCGTCATATTTTATCACTTTTGGTGACCTCTCGTCACGCCGTTATAGCAGATCACGCATAGTCACGTTTGGTCACGCTTTGTAAATCTTCGTCACGTTTCGACACATTTGGTGATCCCTTGTCACAACTTGAACGCAGGTCACGCTTAATCACACTTAGTCACGCTATGTCACGCTAGATTACACATTATATTTGATGAGCTGTTTCGAGGTGATATCTTAAAATTGTATTCATGTTCGTATTCTCAGGAAGCTGAGGCATGCACTGAATAGAATTTGCGAACTTTAGAATTTCTTGAACTGGCTGAGCGTCTATAAACTTCTCAAGAAAGACAATGCTCCATGCAGAAAAATGTCTCAAGAATGATCTGTATATGAACTTCCTCTTTTTTCCTTTGCAGATAAAAGTGTGGCAAAACCCACAAAACAACAAATCTAAGGTAAGCCATGCACACAGGGAAGTGGAGCGAAACCATTTTTTAAACCTCTGTGAGAGGAACGAACGGAGCATCACATGCGACCCGAAACGTCGTTCTCTATTCCCAAAGACACAATAGCTCGCTCCTACATATCTATTTTTCTCACTTCGCTTCTTCACATCGATCAGAAGAAAAGTGTGCACCATTCATTGCTTTTGTCATTGTTGCAAGGAGAGATCCACCCACGCCTACGCCACAAGCACAACGTCCCACAGCATCACCTATCCGTTCATCCTTTCTACTCTACCAGAACCTAGGTGGACAAGTTCTGTGCTTCGTAAGGTTCCATCTACGATTATATATAATATCCTACATGTAAGATTTGAGGTTTTCACAGCGGTGAGTATGAAGATTTCTCTCTTCTACCATACCACACGGCGCAACAACCCAGAAATCTTCAATATCCTACAATGCTTACAATGAAATCCCAACGGACCTGAATATTTACTCCGTTTCAGATCCGTTTTCATTTAACAAAGGTACTTACTTGTAGAAAAAATATTGCACTGTACAAACCTCGCGTATTTCAGATGAAAATCACAAGTCGGATATTAGTGCAAAATGTGCGGACTACACTATTACGATATAGTATACAGTCTCAATTCGTCTGCTCCCATCCTTCTCTCTCTCTCTCTCTCTCTCTCTCTCTCTTTCTATCTTGTATACTTTTTCCAGTTCATTAAAATATTCTGCACATATTTCGTGGATGGTTGTGTTTAATTTTCATCTGTGGCAGGAACATTTCATTTGAAATAAATTCCAGGCAACACAGTTGAGAACAAATTTAGACGATGGTACAACGTTATATATTCCAGCAATCTATTTTTCGTTACAAGCTTGTTCTTATTTTAATTCATCTCTCCCTCCCCGTTTTTTAAGGCGCCAAGACAAATGACACAAACAGCACGTACCCGTGACTGCAGACTAAGAATTGGTATGAGATCTGAGGTTTTCATAACAGAAGTTTGAATTACGATCTTCTGGGCTGCAACGCCGCAGATTCAAGTAGATGGTTGCCAGGGTAGGGGATGGAGGCGGCAGGTTCCTTAATTCGCTGTTTAACTTTCTTTTCAGTCCCTGGTCGTTCTGATTCTGATCGTAGGGGTATTTGACAGGACTCACTGGGCAGGGCATCGGTCCGTCGCAAGATATCTTCACCGGACACCACAACACAAAGCAGACATGTCTATCCATGCGAATCCAATTTTCGAAGTGTCCAACACCGCACGCCAGCCACTGTGATCAGCAAAATTAACCTGAGCATCCTTAATTCTAAGATTCTGCCAATGACTGATGGAATCACACTGTGGAGGGCCACGGTTTGAGTCCGGAGAAGGTAGCAGGGAGTTCTTTCCGTTCTGATGTCGCTCTTGTTCCAAACATGCTTCCGAAGGAGCCCCTCGGTAACCCTGTAACGCCGGTAAGCATCTCTTTCCCCCACCCCTCAAATTTCTGCCAAGGACAGAGAGAAGTTCGCATCTTGTCCTGCAACGCCCCTCATCATGACCCCGTAAGCGTCGTTTCCTGAATACATAACACAAACCTTACAAGTCCTACCGACCACCAACTTCTCTCTGTCCCTAGAAGAGAAGTTTCCAATGCTGTTCCCCTGTCCAATGAAGCTAAAGTAAACGACGCCATGTTGGACAACAATACACGTGATGGCAACGCGGTAACTTCCTTAATGACGCTGACAAAACTTTGTAAAGTCGATGCTTCAATCATACAGAAAAGTTACACGTCACACCAAATACCTGCTAAACAATGTGCCTTGGATACCAGTGACGTGTGACAGATGGTAAAGATGCATTCTTATAGCATCTGTGCAGGCATTCTTTACATGCTCACTGAAAGGAAAGATTGCAATCACCAACGCATCATCTTTATTGTTTTGTTCCTACAGGCTCTGGTTAAATTTTCACTGGTACTCCAAATTATTATTTTAAAGGAAAGAACGGGCCTACTTATGGCCATTCTACGCAGACGGAGCATCTAATTTGTTTTATATTTTAAAATTTGTTTAAACCGAACGAAGAACGTGAACACAGAACAGACAACTTTAGACGCTTCTTTCGTAAATGTATATTATTTCATTTAACTTCATATTTTTTTCTGATTATATTATTTAATAACACACGAAGAAAAGTTTATTTTCTTGAGAAAATTCAGTAATCGTATACTCAAAAAAAGCCACTCAATCCGGAGAAGTCTACAAAAACTAAATTGCGTGAGTCTACCTTACATTTATAACAGATATGGTGAGAATCTTGTTTTTTAAGAACCCTCTGAAAATTTCGAAATGGGGATCTATTCGCCACCCTCCCTCCTTCCAAACCGTGAAACAAGAGCCGAATGCCAATTTAAGTCCAAAAACTCCTACAATAAAAGAGGGGAACAGACACTGATTCTCCACCGTCGTCTCCCGTGTTAGCTTAAATAATTTAGTCTCTTCCAAGCTGCAGGTTATAATACGGGGACATCCAACAAGTTAAAAAGAAATTCGTGACGCATTAGAATACAAACACGAACCTAAGATTGTCTTTCCACTCAGGAAACGTGAAGTTGTTCCAGTATCCAGCATGAATATCACCACTAGCACTGATGTACTACAACAGTTTGTTGAACTGATTCTAGTCTTTCGTATCAAGATAAAGTTATGATTAGGCCTACATTATGTTCAGTACCGCCCTATTTGGAAGGACTTCAGACGTTGTACGAGATTTCTTCAGGACAGACTAATAAAATGTGCTTCGTATCACATCCGCAACTTTGTTCATTTCGGAATTATAATTTATTTAAATTGGACCCTAATTGGGACTCGTCCCGTGCAACATATATCGTAGTCTTTCGTTACACACAACACGATCACTCATTTATTAACATAACTGGATATTTTCGAACCTGACTGTACATGTTCTTTACAACACACGACATTTGGGTTTCTCGAAAAGAGAAGCTTGCTACGTAATGTAGGTTGATGCCGCAAGTATTTCTTCCCGTGCGTGTGCTAAAAAAATTAAAATATAAATATAGCACATGCTAAAACATATAGACTGAAAATCTGACGTTGAATTCAACATTACAGAAATTAGAAATATAATAGTATTCGAAAAGTCATACAAGAGCCCACGCAGGTCACGTTTTGTTGCAATCTGCTCGCGCCAGTCCGTCAGGCGTCTTCAAACAGCCGAAGTGTAATAATATTTTTAAGTGCAACTATTATCTCGTTCTCACTCAACTTGCAAGAATGTGTTTAGGGATACATTTCCCGTACCTCTTATTCTCCTGTACCAAACAAAAATCGACAATACCTAGTCCGGTGAACCGTTTCCGGGACACAGGAATTCTTAACTGGGTTACATAAGACGCGGTAAACATTTCGGGCTCATACTGTAACATCTGTTTTCTGATCTCAATATAATTTATTTTTACAAATAGAGCATGTACCAGGAATGGGTTGCGTAACGTTTTGGCCACTCTGCATACCAGTTTTTAAATAGTGTACTTTTAAGGCATTAATATGGGATGTATCGTATAATGCCTTACAATGTTGATACGGACAACAAATGAGTGTCAAAGCCTTAAAATGCTACGTTCTAACTGTGGGTGGTTTTAATATTGTTATCAAAATTTTGTTAAAACACCTCCAATGTTTTTTCCGTGAATTCGCATTGGAGAATGGAGATGGTACTGCCAGTACATTTGATTTCAGCGTCACGGGAGACTGTAATTGTGCATTATAACATAAAATCACCGCTCACTAAACCCTGGGTGTATAAGAGAGCGTACGTGCGGTTATCCACTCTCTCAACTGTTTGATGATTATGTAAATGACAGATAATACAGGAACCCAAAATTCGATCAGTGTGGTTGAGTTGAAAACCATTGTTTCCCAAGGCACAACATGAAAGCCCTGTACTCCATGGGCAACTTCAAACTAGCCAACATTAATCATTGTGAATACAAGTGTGCGTTGTGTGTGGCTGCTACTGGACACATACGGCAACGAAAGAGATGATTTATGACCACCAATAGAACAAACATGCAAACAACCACTTGGGATTTCACTGGTTGACTTCTTTTTTTATTCCCACCAGCCCTCAGTCCAACTCAAAACTGGGTACACAACCGCGAAAACTAATTAAATCCAGAAAAATTCCTCTTCTTGTACATAATACCAAACGCACACGTCACAGAACGACTTTACTCTCCATATCGATCTCGCCTTCCACGTTTATGTTTGTGTTTATTTCTGATCTGCCACGATGCAAACGGCGCTACACAGATCCAACCAAAATATAGTTCGCATTTATCATCGCCCCCACGCGAGCTATATTTTGCGCCCACCTAATCCTTGATTTAATTATCCTAATAATATAAGTCAAAGAGCATTCCGCGATTTTATCCAGCCTCCTGTCAAAATATTTTCATTCTGCCATACCTTTAAAACGACCTATTGTCTTCACATTATGACTGGCGTTTATTTATTACAACCAGAAATCAATTTGTAGTTCTTTCTTCTACGTAAAAGAATCCGGGGTTGCTCAATCCATACAGCAACCTGGCTACAGGCTGGTCGACCGAGGTTCCATTTCCGGCAAGGCAGGGTTTATATATTCATCACAAAGTTCAGACCGTCTTTCGGCGCGCCCAACCTAACCTAGCCAGTGGCCACTGAAGTTCTTTCCAGGGCGTGAAACTAACCACACGCCTCCATCTAGTTCCGAACTTAAGAATTAGTTAAGATATACCTCCACCTCCCCCATACGTCTTCATGGCATGGTACTTTGTTGAGAATCAACGAAGGACAACTTTGTCTTTACCTTCCACTTACAGAGTTCGTGTCGAAATTTTGTTGCAGAAGTGGCTAAAAGTTCGCAATGTAGACTAACCAATCAACATTAGATGGGCAAACGCCTATTACATTGCCCTTTTATTTCATTGGACTTCGTTTCCAAGACATTTGATACAGGTATGTAAAGTTCGAGAGAAAGACGATTTTCTAACTTGGAAATACCATAAATATATTACAATTATGTGAGATTTTCTGTTCTCGTGGTGACAAATACGAAGATGATTGTCTGACTGGATGTTGTGCCGTACTATCTGGTAGAAATTGACCGACGTTTCAGAGGTGCTTGCTGCCTCCATCATCATCGACCTGAGATAATATGGACAGTGTGCACCTCTGAAACGTCGGTCAATTTCTACAAGACTACAATAAGCATCATCTCAGAAGATAGTCATCTTCACATAAATATAAATTTTAGTGATATCAACCACTGTTGTATGCCACTATAAACGCAATCAGCTCTATCAAAGACCGCACAAGGTTCCAATTTCACAAACTCGTTTGACAGAACGATCAATTCTTAACCTGTTTAACGTCGCTGCACAAGAATTCTGAAGAATCTGGCAGTGGACTTTTCACGCCAGTATCGAGGCAGTCCTTGAACGGAGCGATAAAACCCACAGAAGACCCGAATAGGTTGCAACGGTAACCCCGTCGGATTCGAAAACAAAGGTCTTGACGTTACCGTTAAATTAACCTGTTTAAGTTCCAGTATTCCTACATCTTCGTGGGATTTTTAATAACTAATACAGCTGATAGGGCCGCGGACTTAGCCTGTAACCAGACTCCACGAAATCAAAAGACTGCTAAAGCAAGCCAGATAACCTCTCCAACACTGTTGTCTCCCACCAAAGAGACGTGACAAGACAGGCAGGTCGATACATGCCAGGTGAAATGTAAAAAGGCGCTTCGCCATTACATCGACGCTGTTTGTATGGCCCTTCTGTTCCTTAGTCAGCTAGTGTCTCAAGCTAACAAATCTATAGAAACAATAGGGTGACTATGTAGGACACCAGCAAAAATTAAATCTATTAAATACATTTTATTATTACTGATAACGTAAACAATTGTAATTGCTGCATATAAATTTACAAGAATTTTAAATTGCAGAGGATGAAATTGCATAAATCAAAAAGAAATCCCTTCTTCCTCGCATTCCTCCTCTACAATACTCTATTTCCCCTCTTCCCCACTTCATTCAATTAGTCAGCAAGTAATTTGCATTAAACATAAGAATATTAATTGAAATTGGCCTGTATTAGTTGAGAACATTAAAATGATATTGTACTCTTCAAACGAGTACGTAACGAGAAATGCCTGTAGGATAATAAACCCTTGAAGATGGTCAAAACTTGTTGGTTTATCAGTAATAATAAACTCTGTTGCATTCAATTTTCTTTTTCACATTACATAAACATTAATGCAGAATTATGAAATTCAATATAAAGATTTCAAACAATCCTTGCATGCAAATTTAAAATGTCCACACGTTTATTACAAAATGTAACAGATAAAAAATAACTCACTGGTTTTAGAACCTAAGAGTCAACACCACTAATACTAAGCATGCCAGTTCTATTCACCTTCCTCCCTCACATTTCCCCAATCTGTCAGGTTTTCCAACCAAAAATCTGCATGCATTTATTGTTTTCTGCACCTGAGCTATATGTATAGACTGTACTACCCTGGATGGCAAGTGCAACACGTGAAGCTTAAGTAAATTCCAAAATTTCCCTCTTACTTATTTTTTTGTTATTAAGCATAAATTGTTTAAAAATAATACCCCCAGAAATATGCTTGGATGTAAGAATACTGAAGATTGTGGCCAATTTATAAATATTAAACATTTATGATACTATGCAGGTAGTATGGCATCCCATTGATGTTTGTTTCTCAGTAACATGCCGTGCTTATGACAAGGACTTCAGGTTTTCACAGCAGTGAGTCTGAAGATGGTTGTCTTCTGGGTTATAGCACTGTGTAGTATGAAGGAAGTTTGTCAACGTTCCCCTCTATCACTGTGTAGTATGAAGGAAGTTTGTCAGCGTTCACCTCTACATTAATGACCTGTCGCTTTGTTTCACTTCTAATATTCTGAAAGTAAAAATACCAACAGTGGTGACTAAAGCTTTCCACTGTGCAGGACAGCTGTAATCAGCCATTTCTTGCCATACAAGTGACAGTATTTGATGGGGTACCTTTCTAGATAATTTCCAAATCACAATCCATAGTGCATAAGCAGCATCTCTTTTGTGTAGAAATCAGAATAATATTACATTTTAAAATTATGATGAAATCTTCAGTAAATCTGATAACTCAGTAATTTATATCATACTAAAAACATATATTAAAGCCATATTCTATAAAAAAACAGGAGAGTGAAAACTGCATCCATAAAGCCCCGCCCCTTTGGCATGATCGTGTTAATCCATAACAGCTCTGGTTATGTACTTTCTATTTATTTAGTCTTTAAGAGGGCAAATAAAGATCCTAATGAGTTATTGCGAATGTATAATGTATAAAATCCCTTTTCTCCGCAGATGGACAGGAACATTTCACAATATAACCAAACATTTTAGAATCCTGGGCCACGACTCACGGGTATGATGTGCACAAGCAGGCACTGGCACTATACACAAGCAGAAACGCCTAAACAGTAATTAGTACAGCAATTCAGACTTTGAAACAATATTTACTTACATTTTTACTGTCGAAAACACAGCAATCAAATTCAAACGACCTTATCACTTCTGGTAACAACTTCGACACTAACCAATACATTGGCAACCATTGGCAACAAATTTCCCGTAGTGACAATAAAATATCCCGCTCAGGAAGCAATTTCCCTTTGTTATAATTAATCTCCGTTTATTAACTGATAATGTATACTGTTAGCGATGCAAATATAACAAGAATAACCTACACTTTACAGAATGTTCTAGTAATGAAATGAATTTATAATTATAGTTGTTGATAAATATCTAGCAGTATAAATTGAACTCGATAGATGGCACTATAAACTGTGTACCGTCATGACATCTTCAGGTGTTTGGTTAAGAAAGGATCACCAAACATATGACCGCGGGAAGGCGTATGCTCGTCACGGATTACATGGTGACATATTTAGATAACATTATCGTGATATAATTTAACAAGGAAAGGGCATTAAAATCGGGAATGAAACAGGGCTGTGTTGGTGTTCATCATCATTTCCTAAAGGCCGGGACTTGTTGCTGCAGCCACATCCTTCGGTCCTCTTTATGCCAGCATATGAAACACATTCCATCTCACTGATCGTGTGCTTAAGGTAGGACATTCTTGGTCGTCCCCTCGATTTTTTCCCCAACACCTTACCTTCAAAAATGTTTTGGACGAAGTTGTCATGTCTCGACATGTGCCCAAGGAGCTTCGTTTTCCTCTTTCCTATTACCTTCAGTAATTTCCTTTTCTCCTTTATTTCTTTTGGTATTTGATCATTACTCTTCTTTTCCGTCCAACTTTTTCTTGTCAGCCTTCTCAAAACCACATTTCTACGGTTTCAAGTCTTGTTTTTTCTTGCTGTTTGTTTCAAACTCAAACTTTCCCCAGATTATTAAAGAATCAATTACTCTGTTCAGAATGAAATGCCAAGATTGGGAAGGGTTCAGAATTGTAATTTACTATCTGGGCAGTAATGCCTCAGAATAAATTTATATGTTGTCATTCATTTATTAACCCTTAAAATTTTTTAACAAATAATATGACTTACAATAGATATTTTAGTACATCTAGTACTCTCTAAGTTTATTGGGAATATTACAAAAATGCTCCTTGCTATTCAAAGCCAGATTACACTAAGCTGCAACTTGTAACTATGATGCCATAAAAATACATATTCAAATTATTTAAAAGAAACAGATTAACTATATACATTTCTCTTTTAAGACACAAACACACACAGCCTTCTGTGAATAAAACCCATACATAATGTCAAAGTTCAGATATGAATTGTAAATTTGCTTGAATTATTTTGAAATTCCACGGTTTGTTAATGAGCACAATTTTACCATGCACCACAGTAGTTTTACGTACATATTAAAACATGCAGAATATTATGTCTAGGGTGTTCTGTTTTGGATCAAGACAATGCTATCACACATGACTTGGCCCATAGGATAATTAATACTAAGTTACAGAAAAAGGAGTGTCACTTTATACAATTTAAATTATTCAGGCACTTAAGTGAAAACAAAGAAACTGTGAAAGAAACATCCCCAATCCTTCCTCCATTCAAACTACACTCAATTACGATAAATTCATGTTGGACATTAGCCATTGACTGAGGTATATATATAATATAATCAACATTTAAGAAACAATGTATACATAACCTAACTTTTGGTGATTAGTTGGTTTCATTATCATTATTTTTGGAGTAGTGGTGACCAGAATCGAGTACACATTTTATGAGTGAAGTAACAGATCAGGAGGCCTGTTGAATTCTGTAGTTTTACACTAACAGCACCGTCTCTATTGTAACATATACTGCAGCTTAAATAATTAATATTTCTCTCCTAGAACTGCTTCTGATCTTAAAGATTATTTTTCTCCACATAGAATTATTTCTGCTCATAAAATGGACTTTCGTAATTTTACATTAATTAAATCATGTAATTTATAAATGGCTGTTTGGAGATTCGCTTCTCTGAAGTCAACTAATATCTAATTTATAAATGGCTGTTTGGAGATTCACTTCTCTGCAGTCAACTAATATGTGATCATCGACAAATTAGAGTGTCTAAACGACTACAAAGGTCTTTAGATTATTCTTTCTGCCATTTTATAACAGCATTGTCAATATATACACACACGTGCGCGCACATACACATACGTTTAATATTAAATGCTTTTATGAAACAATTATTTCTGTAACGAAAAATCCCAATAGTCATGTACGACAAAAAAGGGAGAATGAATAAAACTTTTGCAAAAATTAAACCTTTAAGGGAAATGTATTCTCAGTTTCTCTAGTGTTCATTTGCCAAATGGTTTTCTCATCAAAATACTGTGTCTGTTATTGGCACATTATTAGTAAAATATTTTATTTCTGTTCTGTGAAAATGCACATAAGTACAGTGCTCCATTGCATTGAACCCCTATTCCTCTACCTCCTCCCCCCTCATTTTTTTAAAATTAATCTGTTAGATTAATATTCCAAGGATGCCATTGTTATTATAATAAAAATTTATAATAAAGAAACTGTTACATGAAGACAGCAAATCACCCGAGGATAGGAGTAGATACAATTCACAAAATACCTCAGAAAATGGGAAATGTAAACATAATTGTACCATAATAATTCCACTTCTGCCAGACAACTTTAAAGAATCATTGCATACTTATTATTAATAATACATGTAAATATTAAAATAATTAAGTGTACGAATATCTCGATCACAAATTTACACAGCGTAATATATGCCAAATGTTGGCATTTATTACTAGTAAAGTAATTAATAATAGGATAGTTTTTTAACATTCACTTAACATTATTAAAGAGTAATTTTACACAATATGTGTAAACACTCATCTTATATACAAAGTTTATATATACATGGTCACTCCTAAAATATATCATTAAACAGAGGCACAAATTCTTCTACAGGCCAGTTCCAAAAAGTATAAAAGTACCTTAATACCAGATTTTACATAAAACACTTTATGCTCCTCATACACACTCTCATCAAGGCCAGCGGATAATTTCACAAAAGGGAAGACAAAAATGTTCTTTACCAATGGAGCTATGAATGAAATGTGTATCAGTTTGATGAGAATAATCTGTCAAATACCGTTATCAGTAATTTGTTTATTAAATTATAGATATTTATTTATGATACAAAATAGAATCATAGGGACACTTGCTTACGTACTGTGTTTATATTAGAGACTGTATGTTCAAGCCTGACGAAAATTGCATCCAACATAAATTTTATGTTAAAACATTATAACAAGGTGTGAGTACATGGTCATACAGTATTCACCACAATCAGCAAAAGTCTTTCTCAAGACCAATTCCGAAACGAGAGTGTTCAGATATCTCGTCCAACTTACATCACACTGTTTTCACTTTAAAATTTGGTAATTATAAAAGAGCATATTCCACAGTTAGAAACCTGTTTGCAAAATTCAGATTCAAAATTATCTACTCAGTTTTTCATTTATTTCACACCAATCAAGAAAACAGAAAAAAGGAGAGATAAATCACATTTCAAAGAGAAAATAGAACACAAACCTCATTACGCAGAACAATCAAAATAACGTGATACCAACAGTGCTGTTTACAAGGGAAGGTGATTATGGCATTCATTACAAACAAAAGCTTCTCAATTATGTGGGTATAATTATTTCTCAAAATTAAGTTAGAAATTTCCTGCAGACAAAAATAAATTCATTATTTTATTTTTCACAGACCTAAGTTCTGCTTACAATGTTAGAAGTTTTGGATGCGACTGCTACTCCTCCTGACATATCTTAACATTATCATAAAAAACAGCACACAGAGTGGCTATTAAGGCTGAGGTTTTTTGTGGCATTCCTCAGTCCCTTCAAGCAAATGCCAGAATAGTACTTCAACTTAGCATAGGTCTTCTTCCTTCTGTATCACTTCTAATTCATTATTCATCCAACCATTCAATGTAATCTGAGATTTTGACTTTGGTGAACAAAATAACAGAAAATTGTTTATTGAGGTAGTAGGCACATTAATTTCTTCAGATTCTAACAACAATTTGCAATATATATATAAAGCAACATGGCATATGATATTTGCAAGATTTAATCTATCTGATCATTATTTATTTGGGGGAAGTAAAATTAAACATACCTCAAGTCTGTCTAACTTTTGCCTAAAACTTTATTTAAACAGTATTTTATTGCACTATTTTACATAACTTCTTTTTAAGATAAATAACTGAAACTAGAGCCAACATGTGATACCATCTATCTAGTCATCATGCAGTTAGTCAAGTCCTTGATGGAGGTAATCAGGCTACAAAAAGGAAATATAATTTTTTCAAGTGCAGAGGGGAAGAATGTATGAAGAAGTATTTTCTAATGTTTAGGCCAAGAATTAGATAATGTAGCATTCACAATTTTCAATAAGCATTTTCCACCCCAAAAGTAACCAAAACCATCCATGGATGACTTTCATCTCACATTTGTATTCTCAAGCGTTCTGAAATGAAAACAAACAACGCAATACAGTAGTCCCACTAAACACATTTAATGTCATCATATGCTATTTAATGATACTGTTTCAAATGGAGATGTTACATTAAATGGGAAGACAATCATAAATGGTTAAAAGAGACAGATATGGAAGTAAATGTGCATCACCTACTTGTAGGTACTACTTGAGTATTTTTCTGGTTAAATGTGAGAGAGAACCACTACGAATTCCTCAGTGTTTGTAATACCAGCATTTCATCAAAACTGGATATATTTACAAGATACATTACCTAACTCAAGATTCTTAGTCCTCCTATGATATAGATGAAGGGCAAGTTCCCTACAGTTTCCATAGTTAGCACTAAAATTTCTTGCAAGATAATGAGGAACAATTTTTATTTTTTCATGTCAAGAAGTTAACATAATAAAGTCCTGTTAAGTCAACTACAGATTGAGGAAGAAACCGATGCCCTTTGGCTTTGAGTTTCAGTCATCAATAACTGTAGTAAAAGAATGAGTTATGGAAGTATCATATCCATCTGTCTACCTGTCTATCCATCAGACTGAATAATTTACTCTCTAAATAACTTCAATGGTGTTTAATACAGAAGGCATACAATAAAAATTTTAAAATTTAATGTTAGTTAAGCCTCATCCATCAGGATACTTTTTTATATATAAGGACACACATGAATTTGTTCTTATGTATTGTTAAATATAAACCAAATTGAAAATACTTAAAGTACATGTTACAAACACACAGATTATGCAATAAACTTTCTCATGTGTAATGAATATTTTTATAAATATGATAGAATTTAATTTAAAAACAGTGAACTCTATATTCTTTAACCCTTTGAGGATTATGTTTAATTGGTCTTAAAGCATTGACACAGTCATATCTTTCTCCTCAAACAAAATCTTTTGGTCAGAAGATGAAGAGAAATAATTACAAACTGAGTATTTAGTGCAATCAATCCCAGTAGATGTCAGAAGCATACAGTTCGTAACAAAGTTAAATCGGAAAAAACAAGAGCACTTTCACACTCCATGCCATCATCATGGCAATGGTAACAATTATAATCATCAAAGGGTTATGCATATACTTCACTCTTGCTCTTCATTGCTCTTAAACACACATTCACAGCTAGCTCCAAATACAATTTTAAAACTTTACGCCTTATTTGTAATCACAGGATTTAGTATGCGACAATCGGCTATTATGATAAAAATATATTTACTATGTACTTGTTTGCAACAACATAAATAACATTCTTGTCATTAGTCAAAATATTACAATCAATTTGTAACACAAATAGCATACTGTAACACACATATTCAAAAAATGTAAAAAAAAATCACAATGATAAGGAAAATATAACAGTCAACTAATGTAGACAAAATGTATACATTTAAACACAAAACATTCTTAAACAAATTCCTTCATTTTAGTTGTAATGCTGCATTTATGAAAGATTAAAATTACCATTCAGAAAAGCAATTTAACCACCAGCAGCAAATGTTACATAATCAAGTAACACTTTTCTTGTATTTCCTGTTACAAATCTTCTGTGATAAACAAATCACATTATGCCATTTAATTCATAAAAAACTGTCCAGAAAGACCTGGCTGTGGTCAATGTTCCCTCCCAACACTATCAGTTGCTAAGTACTGGTTTACTCTTCAGATATGAAAATATTTGGAGAATTACACAATCCAAAGTTGATTCAAGAGAAATGCGGAACAACTGTCACACGTGTTGGCAGTTAAATGTTTGATTTAAATGCTTCTTCAGTCATGAGACTGCATCTGAATCTGCTCCTTGCAATTACTTCACTTATAAAAAAACAACTCAGGTTTTGGTAGAATGTGACACAGAAATGATGTAAACTTATGTGATGATAATTTCCATGAGTCATTGGTCCTCACGGTATGATGCTACTACCTCCAACACTGAAGTAACAGATTTCGTTTCCTTCTTGAAGACTGAGAACCTACATGAAATAAGAAAAGCAATAAAATTTTGTCACAGCATATAGAAACTGAGTAAATAATTAATCAGATATATCTGTAATAGCCTGTTTTGGTTTTTAAAAATTAATTGAACTATTCCAACATATTTGTTTTAAGTGATATATGAAATAGATGGTATGTGAGTGTATATATATCTTAAATAACAAAACACAACTTATAACTTAAGAAGTTATGTACAAATCCCTACAAGTTTGACTTTACAGTCATCTTAAGGAGATTAGAACTTGTTAAAATATGTTTACTGGGATACTTAGACAACCCGTTCTTCAAGTGCCTGAGCACTGCGGGTCCCAACTTTTCATAGGCTTGATCTATAGACATTCGGTAGGACTCCTTGGACGAGGGATCGGCCCGTCGCAAGGCCTCTACCTGTACACAGGACAGCACAACACAGAAAAATGTGGACACACATCCATGGCTTGGGTGGGATTCAAACCCATGGTCCCAGCGACCGCGCGGCCACTGCGGACCCCACTAAAATATGTTTACATGCAGTAATTTTCAATTTGCCTTGTTCCACAGGAGTTCCATAATCTGTACTGTTCACCAAACATGTCGTTATGGGGCTCATATCAATGAGGATGAGATGGGTGGAGCATGGAGTATTGATAGGAGAATATGGATTGTATGTATAGGAGAGATGAGAAATGCACAAAAAATTTTGGTCATAAGCTCTGAAGGGCAAAGACTATTTGGGAGACCCAAAATAGGCAGGAGGATACTATCAAAATGTACGTTAAGAAACAGGTTGTGAAGATGTGGACTGTATTCATCTGGTACAGGATAGGATCCAGTATCAGGCTATTGTAATGATGGTAAGGAAGCATCACATACACAAGAAAACTAACAAATCTATGAGATATGTAACAAAAGGTGCACTCACACAGGTGCTGTCATCTTTTTGGCTAATTTATACTGGATACTGCATTTATGCATTAACTTTTATAATTTTATTAATTATGCAAAATTAGTAACTTTAATGTTTTAGAGTAAGTGAATGAATGTGTAGCACAGCTTTATATCCATCAGGAATGTATTTCTGAACTGCCGACTTCAATACTAGCGTACATTTTGTTCAAGGGACTTTAATTTGGTAAACCATTCTGTATGCCCTTTTTATTTTTGTTTTGTTTTTGTTAAAAGCAAGCCTGGGTTCACAGACATATCTACATTTATTATAAAACTTAAAGGTTTCACTAATTTTAATAGCGCAAGTAAATATTTTAATTATGTGGCAGACAACAGAAACTGGCATTTCATAGTAGTAAATTTAATTAGTTAAAGAGATACAATTATTCACATTTGACAGGTCTCAAAACTAGTGGTATTATTGTTAAGCTATGTATGTTAAATGTAAGTGCATGATATATGTACATATATTATACAAATATAATGTTATGATTAACTTAAATTTCCTTGGCATTAGTCAGATAAATATGAAAAATTGCTCATTACTAAAATGTCTTATACAAGCACTGGTAACTATGTACACTCACCTACATTATTTATGGTAGTGTTTTCTTCAGTGCCTGCTGGGCTCGTAGTTCCCACTCCTCCTTCCTCTGCTGAATCCTTTTAAATCTTGGCATACCACTCTCATCACTGTTGCCAGAAACAGTCTTGCTTTCAACTTGTGAATTTATTTTGTCCATGTTTGATCTCTTTGTCTCAGAATTAGTTATATCTATGTCCTTTGCCCATGCTCGCGGCATCTTTTCCAAGTTCAGTTCTGTCTTTGGGATTTCTGGAACTGTTCTGTTCCTCTGTCGCTTGTCAGGGCTGGTCCCAGGATTCTCCTTGCGATATGTGAGACCAGAATCATTGTTTTGCGTCGTGTGTTCATTACTCATTGTGACTCCACTGCTGAGAGACCGTTGGTATTTGTTTGTTCCAGTCACAATATTTCCATTCCAAGAGGTGTTAGAAAGACTTATACCGGCGGAAGAAGCTTTCAACAAAGGCGCTGTCTCACTGGATTCAATATGAATTTTCGATTCAGCAAGTGGTTCCTTAATCACTTGCTTCTTCCTCTCTTCGCGTGGTGAATCACCACCTTCATTCTCTTTGTCACTATCCCTCGACTTTGTTCCTTGTTGCTCTGTTGCATATTCAGTACGGGTCTTAGTAGCAACTTGCTGTCCCAAAGCTTCAATTTCACTATCCTTCAGTTTCAAAGAACGACGTGCAAAAACCTTCAATAGCTCTGGTTCTTCATCCTTGCCACCTGCTCCCCTTCCAGTATCACTTCGAGGCAAAGATTTCTTGCGCAGAACCACTTCAGATGTACCCAAATTGTTTTCGTGTGAACCAACAATATCTCCTCCAGACGTTTGCTTCTCTGCCTGTCGCTCCTCATCTCTCCACAATCCAAACTTTTTACCTTCCTGGTTGTTTACTGCATCCACACCTGACACACATCTTTCTACCAGATTTGTGTCTTCTTCTTTTTTAAGCCCAAAGTCTTGTATAGATATTATTTTCTTGTTACGAAGCACTACTTCAACAGAGCCACTTTCCAGTATCCTTTCTGTTGCTACGCTTTCCTCTTCCTTTCGAGATCCATATTCCTTAGTCACAGGTTTCTTTTGTGAAGAGACTGTTTCCAAGTGGGAGGTACTGCTGGACACCTCTTTCACATTTGGTGCCACTGATTTTTCAAAAACAAAGACATCTTCAAAATCTTCACTCTTTTGCTTTTTCATGAAGCCTCTGTGCTTTTCTGCTGAATCAAGACTTGTTGCTTGTTTCTTTAGAACTGGTTTTGAAGTTGCCACTGGTGACGAAGATGATACACTGGAGGATACGGAAACAACTGAATACTTCTGGCCGGTCATATTCATTGAATTGGTGGAAGACAATGACCTGCTCCTCTGTTTTGGTGAGGTTGAATCATTATCCAGAACTCTACTTGAAGAATCACTGTCTGCAATCACAGTTTTCTGGCAAGTTTCTTGTACCGCTGCCCCTGAAGAACAAGATTCCACTACTTTCTGTGCAGGCGATTGTGTGGCCATGTTACTATCATACACTGCGCTCCCTCCTGTAATTAGATCTTCCCTACTTGATTTTTTATCACTATAACAAGAAATCTGTGTTTGAATGGCTGGTGTATCTGTGATCAGGACTTCATTCAGTGCAGCCTCTGCCCCTTCAGTGTTTGTATTCTCGGTCAACTTTACCAGACTCTCTTTCCTCTTCAGTCTTGTTTGTCTCTCATCAGCGAACTTTAGCGGACTGTAACTTCGTTCCACATTATCAAAAACCACAGACGTAGACAGGACCACATTACTTACAGGTTTGCTATCAACTCGGTTCAGCTGAACCTTAAGAAACTCTGGAACTTGTTCAGTTGATGAAGAAGGCGCTACAGCTCGAGACCTTGAAACCTGAGCACGATGTGGTGCCAAGATTTGCGACTGTTCTCTTTCAATGGGCATTTTATTAAAAGCCTTTTCAACAGAATGGTTAGGAATTCCTGCAGATAATCGGGAAGAAGGTTCTGAGGATTTTGAAGAGGTGTCTACTACAGCCTTGGATGATTCTGGCAGTGAGGGTTTGGAAGACACTGAGAACATAATTGGCTTTGGCACATCCGATGGACTTACTCTATAACTGTCTATCAGCTGGCTTGCTGGTACAGTGCTGCTTTCAGTATTGGGCAGTGGCCTTCTCTCTTCAGCTGTCTTTGAGTCCTCAATAATGCCAAGACCATCAGAACTAACGGGGATTAAAACGTGTTGTGTAAGACTACAAATACTCTCACTAGAAGTTGACTTTTTATTATACAATTGGGGTTCTGGTGAATGTGACTTCTTTGACTCATTTAAACTACCAATGCTGTCCAAAGATGCCGATTTCTTCATTATGTGATCCAGTTGCCTGGAGCGACGTATTCCGGCCACAGGACTGCTTTCTGTAATACCTGATGTCTCATTTGCTATGCCCCTTGTGGTAATCAATGTATATTTAGTAAAATGTCTTCCAGTATATTCTGATGAAAGGTCAGTTTTATCAGCTTCTTCTTTGCTTCCATTAAACACACTGAGGTCTTCAGCTGTAGAACTTGCATTCAATGACTGCAATGAAGCATCATTGTTTATTCTATTGTCTATTCTCTTATGACTATTGATAGCCTTTGTTTGTTCAACCTCATATTTCCATAGTATCTCTCCCTTGACATAACAGTCTACTGGAGATTTGTTCAAACTGTCAGTTTCAGTCTCAGTACTTGAAGCAGGTAAATTATGTGACAACACAGACACATCTGGCTCCATTCTGAAGCTCTTCGACTTCTTCACTGCATGCTTTTTACTCTCTTCTGAATCCTCGCTGCTCACAGTGTCTATCATCGAAGTATATTCACGCTCATCATAACCAAACTCATTGGCAATCAATCGCTGTTGATAAGACGACAATCCAGCAATCTTTAATTTGGACCTGAAGTGTCGCAATTCTGTTACGCTGTGTTCTTGGTCATGGACCCATGTTTTATCGGCCAATCTTGGCTCTAAAGAATCTCTCCATGGAGGGGGGATTTCTGAGCAAGAATTGATTTTGTTAACGGCATTGAAAGGTGAGTTCGGTGGCTTGCTACTGTAGAAAGCCTTAGATGGCTCTGGCCAAGTGGGTTTTGGTGGAGAAGAAGAGTACGACACTTGCACGCGGTTTACCGATATAGATTCCTGAGCATTTTTGCTAGTTGTTTCTAGTTCTGTTCCTACAGGAGATAAACTAGAAGACAGAGGCAGGCCAACAGTCATTTCCTCCAACTCCCTGTTAGTTTCTACCTTACGCTGGCCTTCTGGACTAGCTGGAATGTTGATGGGCATCACTCTCTGTCTTGAAGCCGGTGTACTTCGAGTTCCTCCCACTTTCCCAGTGGGTAGCTTCATTTGTGATGGTGGTATATTTACGGCATAATCATTTACAGTTTCATTTGCATATCGTCCTTTCATATCAATGCGCTTGGGTACAACAGGGGGTACCTCAGAAACTTGTTTGCTAGAATACACGCTGCTGTTGGATATGGAATCAACATCCTGTGGGCTATCTTTCTTCTTTTTGCCACTCCTTCTGATAAATCTGCTGAAGAATGAAGAATCATCCTTCTTCTTACCATCTCTCTCCCTCTCCTTGTTCAACATATCATCATTAATATCGTCTTCCCTTGTCTCCTCCTCCTCCGCCTCCTCCTCTCCAACCACTCCGCAAATTCTTTTCTGCATCTCAGAATTTACTCCACTCTTCACCAGAGTCTTTGACATGACATCAGTTTCTGCCATAAACTTAGTATGATACTGACACTCTGCCATACTGCTCACTCTTGCCGAGTAACCATTTTCATGTTCCGAGACGGAACGCTGAAACTGCTGCACATTGGTACCTGGCCGGTGGGCTATGTTGGAGTTGGAACGTTTCACTTTTGAAACTATAGATGTAATGGGCCTTTCAGCATTTGGCACCTCGGGAGTTAACGCTAATCCAGGGGGAAGAGATGCAGATTTCAGTTGAGTCTCGGCAGGCAGCGGATTAACGACAGAGTGTGCGGAAGGCCAAGCAGTGTCTTGATCTGTGTTACTGGCAGCAATGGTAGTGCTAAGCTCATCAGTGCCAGTAAAGTCTGCAAACATGAGACAAAGTCAAGCCATGCAGAATACATGCATGCCCCCCCCCACACACACACACACATGCGCACACGCACGCAACTGCTGTGTGTCACAGAAATGTTTAAACCTGATCATTTTGTTTCTTTGCATTCTTTTCAAGGTTATGTTATAATACGCGTACACTTCATGACAAGAGTATAGCACATTTACGGTTGCTCAGCTGTTTTAATGTGAAAATTTTGTTTATGGTTAATGCCTAATGGTAATTTTAGGTTAAAGTATACATTTCTGAGTTTTACTACCCTCAGCAAAAATTACAATTACGAATCTACAATCTCTAAAGCAAGGTAAAAGCACAATGACTTTTACAAACTGTTTACTTTGTCAAATATGTGATTTAAGGTTGGGAACAAGAATATGAACTGATATGTGTGAAAGAGAACGGCAGCATGGTATCCCTGCCATGACCCATAAAACATGCATTGCAGTGCAGAGCCAAGTGCGCAGAAATGTGAGAAAAAAATTAAAGTTTGCTGTTTTCAAGCCAAACACAAAGAGCTGAAAGTAAAAGAAATTAAAGCAAACATAAAACATCAGAAGTTGTAAATACAAAATATGAAATTAAGGCACAAAAATAAGTTCACATCATTAACAGTTTTCCAGCTGATCTAGAACTGGCAAAGAATACAGCATTTTAAATCCTCATTAATAAATGCTTTCGCGTGCAGAAGATTTTGTTTGTGAAACTTTTGTTGAAAGGATGGAGGAGCTTACAGTAGATGAAGGATGATTATTGTGAAATGACGTAGAGTCTTAGCATATTTTGAAATATTGGAACAGCATTTACAAGCAGATACTGAGGAAATATATATCGAGCGGAAAAGCGTGCTCCAATTAAAGTACGCATTGTTTCCCAAATGCATTCTTTGCGATTCTGCATATCTCACTAAAATTTTGTTTATTTATTGTAAACATCAGTCTCTCTCAATTATTGTTCCCTGTACTGTACTATACTCAAACATTTCACTTGAAAAACAAATGCTCCTCTTTTATTTAGGCTGAAAATCACACACACACACAAAGGACACTGACCTTGGAACGAGGTTCTGACGTCTGGACTTGCGCTGCGTCCTGAGGCTTCTTCATTCAGTTCTGGTGTTGATGGTAATGGGCTGCCACCTGCCAGCTGCAAGTGACAAACAGAAAGGTAAGTAATATATCTGTGATTATATTTTTGCAATAATTCTTCCTCTAAAATCTTGGTATGTCTTATAAACTGGCGCATATTATAGTCCTTAAAATGTGGGCACATCAGAAACAATTCCTGGAATCCACAACTGTTGACACATCTCCATCTGAGGAAATCTGACAAATACTTACCAGGTTGGCTTTTAGCCAATATTGAACAGGTACACTCTATGCAACAAAAATCAATACTTAAAATTTAATCCCACTCAGGTGATTCTGTTGACCATCATATGAAGCTGTAAAATTTAATTCATTTCTTAAATCTTGGCATTTATTTATTTTCTTTCTTCGTTTATTCACATTCGAGAATTACGGTTGTGATTCAGCATTACTGTTAAACGTCTGTTTTGAGACAGTTTCTTGAAAAGTTGCACTGTCTTTACTGCTAGTTTACATGGCACAAGTCTTCACCTGATTTTTCGTTTATAACACCAACTGTACTTTAACATCACTTCTGGTTTGAGACTTAGAGAATTTCAAGTGCTTGACTTTTGTTACATTACCAAACTAAATAACATCAATATTTCCTTAAATGAAACATCAGGGAAGGGGGGGGGGGGGGGGTTCCTTTATTTTTAACATCTTAATAAGAAACTAACTGCAGTTCTCTTGTTCTCACATGTGAAAAAAATAAATGGAATTTTACGGCCTCCTAAGTTATTAAAGACATTGGCAAACATGCTATCAACCAAACTATAATATAACTTATGAACTAACAGCAAAGTAAGCTGAAAACACATACAACTCTGCATTAAAGAAAACAGTGGAGTGCCAACACCTAATATTTTGGCCAGGAAATCACAGAAAATTTATTGACATTAATTCAAGTTTTTCTTCAAATCACGCAGATTCATTGGTATCTTTGGTGAACAGATATCTGGCATAAATAACAATTAATGGAAAGCAGAAGAAAATAGCATAGAGCAAACTACAAGGAGATTGCAGATGACTTATAACACCAACTGTACTTTAACATCACTTCTGGTTTGAGACTTAGAGAATTTCAAGTGCTTGACTTTTGTTACATTACCAAACTAAATAACATCAATATTTCCTTAAATGAAACATCAGGGATAAAACAGAGAACATTTCCAAAACTTCACCGACAACAACGCATACGCTTGACTACCAGTGGTTCTCACTCACTTGCTGGATCCGTCGCCTGCGCGGTGCACCGTGGGTTCGTTTTGGTCTTACAGCCATCTTATGCCTTGCTGCACTGTGACTTAATGGAATTGCTGAAACTCCTAAATCAAATTCCAGATCTGCAAAAATCATAAATTCATATTTTACTCTACAGTTACCAAGTTCTGCAGCATGGATTGTTACATCTTTTAGAAGTAAAATGATCTAGCTGTTAGTCGTACATCAAAGTAATTCAATTAAATGCATTTACTGTATCTATGCTGGCGGTAGCGTAGCTACTGGTAGGGCCTCCCTAGCCAGATTGATCGAGGGGGAGAGGTCAGACTAAGACAGGTACCCTGGTCCTCCAGGTTGGGGGTTGGTCGCAAGGCTAACAACCTTGCACCTTAAAAAGGAAGACGTTTCGAAACCTCGATCAAAGCCTCGGACAGACGGACCTAACAGGAGAGGAGAATTGAGGAGGCCATGGTCCGAATATGGACCGGAGAGCTGGAGAGCCATAGAAGAAGAACCATCTTTCTATTTAAGTTAGGACCAAAATATCTATCATCCTAAGTAGGTGGATCTTTATCCTACTATAAGAGCAGGTAAAATATTTACGTAAACTCACCGCTGTCATGAAATGTTTTCTTGTCATGCAAGGACTGTTTTGAAGAATGGCCTGAGTGTTGACCCAAAGAATCCTAAATAAACAAAGAGACATAATCACTTCGATAACATAATTCATTATAATACTTCCAGTGAACAAAGAAAAGGCATAAATAAGTAATTTGGAACAATAAATAAACAGACTGAAAGCCACAACTGCCCTCTACGTCAAGCAAGAATACTTGCAGATCTTTGCAGACGGGATTTGCCGAGGCATTAGCAATTCTAACGACGACAAGTTTAAAATATTAACTTTCTTTCCACATTATATTATTATTGCCGCAAGTCGCGGAAGTCCACGTCTAGAGACGTTCATCACAAACATTTAGGCAGTACTGACTACTCATGCATCAACAAGCCAAACTCAAACATATTTAAAGATATTTAAAAGAAGTGTGAACAATCACACACCAAGACCTGATTGGCCCTCAACAGTAACGTCATACCAAATGGAATTACCAACTTCAGTTCTTCTGGAACTCACCTCATCCATTTCAGAACTTCCCATACTTAGTAAAGATCCATCACTGCATGTACTACGCGACTTTGTGGGATTTT
>NW_019059787.1:302699-315277 GCF_000696155.1 Zootermopsis nevadensis | reverse complement strand
TCAAGATTCTGGAACCTCAAACAATGCGCTACACACACGATACCGGCTACGCTCACACCCAGTATGCACAGCGTTTTCTTCCTATTTTAGTTTGGAGAAATGTTTTCCCATCCGACAAAGAATTTCCTCATTTTAATCCTTTTACATTACAACAAGTTCAGTGCACCCGGTGAACACAGTCGCTTTCAACAACAGAAGGGAGAAAAGCTGAGTTTAACGCCAACTGGCTAGCAAATAACACACCGTGGCGAAGTGAAATTGGAGATCGTGCGTACACATAAAAACCAGGAACCAACGAGTACCAAGTTAAAATGGGTCCGGATGAGACAGGGTGCGAGCAATGTTAGTATTACATTTAGTTTCCACTGATGTCAAAACATGACAAGCTTCTCTTGCCAGACAAACTCCTCTGACTTCCGGACTAGATTTATCATTCGATCTTCTAGCCCGGGCAGTTATGGTGGCCAAAATCCAACCTCCTGTCAAATAAAAAAAAAAATTGAACTTTCATACATGCTTTTTAATCCTTTCCTTCTCTAGGCAATTCGAAAATACTGCTAAATACAGATCTGCATTTCAAAACATCTAGAGACTTGCGAATTCCAGTGGCAAAACAACCCCACGTTTAATCCCTGGTGGCGGAAGCTAAATTGCAGCTAACAGTAATGATGTACTAAAACCATTTTCATGTACACATGTAGTTCTATTGCTAAGCGCGAAGAAAACCAATCAAGTTCCGGAGAAAACGACTTGCCTTTTTAAGCGTGCTTTTGTTCATAGTTAGCATGCACACAAACAAACGCGAAAATACAAAAAAAAACAATGTAATAACATTTTGCGGGAGATGTTACAGACCTAACATTGATTTTCTCTCTCAGTTTTAATACTGCGAAAGAGCAGGATATATAAATTAGTCCCATGGTGCAGAATGTTTACTGAAAACATGAAAATTATTCATATAGTCAGGAAATTTCCCGTGTTCTTGAAACCCAGAGATTCATTACATTTACGAAAACCAGCTAATGGTACATTATATAATTCGTTCCGCAATTCACATCTTATTTCTTCCATCTTAGGCTTTCTGTTTCAGGTTTCCTAATTTAAAACGACGTTGCTAAACTTTGCTACCAACATCTGCAGGAAAAAGATTACCTGTAAGGCGTAAGAGTACATAGGAATTAATATTATTAAAATGAATGTTAGAAATTGGAATGTAGGGTATGGACTACATTCAACTTGTTCAGATTAGAGGCCAATGGCGGGATTTTTACTACGATTATGATCTCCCCCCACCCGTTAAAAACAAGAATAATTTCACCATAATCCGAATATTAATTAATACGTACTAAAAATATCCTGTACCATCAATTTTGTCTGTTTAAGTGTAAGGCATCATCTCGTATCCACGAATCTTAAAATGATACGGCACATTTTATCAACTTTCCTTTCACACCTTTCAAGCAGTCAATCGGAGTTTGCAGCTTAGGAACGCGATTTCTCTAGGGAAAACGGACACTTTCACGTTTGCCGCAAACTTTGCATTGTCATATAACAAATCTTTAAACGTAAATAAATAAGTAAACACGCCTTAAAACGTATCAACTCGAACTCTGTTTTGTATCGGTGCTTCAAAGTGACAGTCTGAATTGTACGTAAGCATATTCAAATTTCTCTTGTGTAAACATGACGAGTGGTTTCGAAACAAGATGGCAGAAGACGGTAAAACGTGCTTGATCTAGTTCCTGGGCGACAACTTCTTACAAGAAAAAACTCGGTGCGAAATGGACAGTCTTAAAACCCAGGACACTGCATCCGCTCGATTCGAATCCACAAAGAGCTTAAAATTTCAGTATCAAACTGCTTCCTTGCGGAATATACATGTGGTCTCGGAGCTGAATTTCGAACGGAGGACCTCCCAAGAACAAACCACCACACCGCTATGTTCGTTGCGTAATATTACATGTAACGTCAGAAATACTTTTGAGAGATTTTCCAACGGTGCACGCTACCCATAACTGAACCGAGGGTTAACGTAGACAAATTATTGAATTCGATCTACGATACGATCTACCGGTACTTATTCCTGATTGGAAGGCTAAATGCACAACTTGAAATGTACCCTTCACATTAGGTTATTCAACAGTTAACGAAAAACGTGAAGAATAGAAGTGAACACTCTTGAGACTTAGACGTAAATTGGAAGATAATACGAAATGATTCAGGACATAAACAAGTGGTGGGATTTTGTGAAAACGGTAACGACACTTGAGGTCTTCACGGCGCTAAAGACGTATGTATATATAGTCCGACATCATTCAATCATAATCAAAACGACGGGTTTCCTCTGCTTCACTCAAAACTTTCGTAACAAAATATTAACGTAATCATTAAAACGTTGTTTAAAAATACGCAACACTCGTATAACAAATATAAGGTAAAAATCATGCCCCATTTATACAGACGAAATTTTTGTTACAAACGAGAATCTTGGTTTAACACATACGTTCTGTACGGTGATGTCGTAAAATCTGAGAGGAACTGAAAATCTGAGAGGAACTGAAAATCTGAGGTAAAAGACCCAGTTTGATTCACGCGTTTCTCGCTGTGGATTACTGTAATATGTTAGCCTATCTGACGAAAGTGATGCGTGCCCCATTTCTGAGAATAAAGTCGAGTTTCTTTGTACATGGTTTAATTCAGTGCTTCCCAAACCTGGATAAATTACCCAAAAATAGGTAAAAGTGGTTTTTCTTTGTGTAACGACGCACCTCGGAATACACATTAAAATTTACCGTAAAAGTGTAGAAGAACTCTGAAGAAAGCGAGCAGTCGTTGTGCACCGATACTCAAAAACAGTCTAACAAGTATTTATTTGCTATTTGCTCCCAATTTTGCGGAGCTATAAATAAGATGGATCAGTGGCATTATACTCATTAGCTGGGACCTGGGTGATGAAATATTTTCATGGTGAATAATTACCAAATTTGTTGTGGCTACTAAAACGTTTAGAGATGTTTAAAATACGGACATTGCATCAAACATTTTGATTGCTTCCTATTTCTTTACCGATCTCTCTCCACTTGTCATATGTTTTCTGTGCAGTTAGTGTTTTACCTACGTTGGGTAAAAAGGACTTTCTGATAAGCGGTTTTGGGTAAAGAAGGAGTAAGTTTGGGAAGCAGTGGTTTAATTATATTCAGCTATTAACCTTCAGATTCCATAAGAGTGGAATTTCTTGGAACTTAGTAGTCACAGGTAGTGTCAGGCGCGTAAGGTCTTGGACCGTTCTAACACAACGCACGTTTATCGACAGATTCCAGGAAAATATCCAACAGAACGTAGGCGAATGTAAAGAGCACTCAAGTTTTCGGGAGTTGTCTGATGGGGTAAGGGGGGGAGGGGTGCAAATTATAATCTGAAAAATGCAATAAACGCGTTATTTACCGGTGATGAAGCAGTACTCCCATCGGTCGAGGTTTCCATTTCTTCAGGCGCGTCATATGCTAATACAATCGTCAGTTTCATTGCATTGACGTTTCGGAGGTGGGGCAGCAGTTTGCTAGCCACAGCGGCAGGGTCTTCTTCGCCGCCTCGAGAAGCCACCATCTTGTCTGATGTACGAGGAGGACAGCGCAGATTTGTACTGGATGATAAACAAGTCGGTAACCTACGTTTGTTTACAGGACAAGACGTCGGTTACACTGGACGGAAGAACAGCTCATGTGCGAATCACACGTATTTCATTTCATGGTTTTGTCAAGAAACAAACCAGTTTTGAAAATAATCCTTTCACGTATGATACAGAACATTATACAGACTCTTGCCGAATATAAACATACATTTAATTAGTAAGTGTTACGTACACAGTTTCTGTGTTCAGGTTTAAAATCTCATTCACGTCATGCGATACGTACGTATTGTTATTAGACCAGCTAATTTTTAATTTGTTAGTCCTTTAAACTCTACTGGGAACCACGTGTATCAACTGCTTTAACAATCGGCAATTATGCGTGTTGTCCACGAAGTGTATTTCTCGGAATAAACAGAAAAGAATTTCCGAAACAGCATTAACTGGCGTGGTTTCAATGGTTATGGGTTGTTTTCTTGAGATATGGGATGAATGTTTAAGATGCACTTCATCTTCGAAGGGTGAAACACCTGTTTAAAAAGTTAGATATTTTGGGACTAATCGTCGAAGATTTTTATAAATCATATTTAATTCAATATAACAGCGTAACATAAACAGATTATTGGATGAAGCGAATTAACAGAACAACCACGGACTGTTCTACTTTTCTGACTATAGTTGCGTTAGCATGGCTTCTATTTCTAACACAGTTACTTTATTCGGAGCGGGACAAGTCTATCAAATGACATAATTTCCCAAACTCTGATTGATGCTAACTTTAGGCTAAACGGAATATGTATCCCCCCCCTCCCTCGTCTGTCTCATACACAGTTTTAGGTGCAATCAGTAATTGCATTCTCTAGGAACCCCAGTTATACACAGTTTTAGGTGCAATCAGTAATTACATTCTCTAGGAACCCCAATTCGCGATTTGAATCGATTAAAATGTTTTTTGCTGTTACAATACGTCATACACTATGTACGACGAATTAAACGTAAAATAAAGAATCTACATTCCTAACAATTTCTGTATATCGTTGCGGGCCGCAGTTTGGCAACCTTTACTAATCGCTGTATCAGCTGTTGTTCATAAGCCCGTGAGTTTCGCACGCGCGGTCGCGGTAAGTCTTGTGTTTGTTTCGCTTAAATGGTTGCACAACTGCAACCACAGACACCGTCTACAACAGTCCACAAAAGGAATAAAAACAGAGCTGGGCCTACAAACGAAAGCAACTACTTGACACGCCAGTCGGCTTCATATTACAAACAAATGACAACAGAGCAACAGATCATAAAACGCAGTACAGTTTAATTACACGCAATTATAAGGTCAGCATAAACTTTATTTTGCAAAGGAAATTTCACTCTAATCTGCGTCACTGTAAATGAAGTTGGAAACTTCAGATTCGGCGAAAATGTTCTAAAATGCTATCGATCCACTAATTATAGCGTATACAACCTTATATCATATTTAAATTTGTAGTTGAAGCTTTCAAAATGTTAAATTCTCACTTTAGAAAAATCAAAATCTTACAAAGCGAAAAGGTTTTACGTGTCTCATCAATTCTGTACGAACAAGAGGTCAAGGATGTTCACTAAAGCTCTCATAATCGATATTTTAACTAACTCTCTGGAACAAATCGTAGCAGAAACAGCTGTTTGATGCCCGAAACAGATCTTCTAAACAGCCTATTTCAGGGTTTCCAATTTTCTATATGTGTAAATAAATTCAGCATTTACTTAAATCCAGTATCAAAAGTTGTTGCTATAAGAAGCCATCTACAAGTACATGTCACTATTAAGCAACTAAGTTCCTTTCAAAACGAACACTCATTCACATAAGTTCACAGGCATCTGTTGTGCTCCTTCGATCTACACCTTCAGCCCTCGTCCTCAAGTACGAACACTTCTTTCCACTGCGAACAACAAACACTGCACGGAGCCCACATACACAGAGGCACGTCTCGGCCTCTAGCGCACTTCTCGCTCACTGAGTTAACTCGGATAACGGGTCGGCCGACGGCGGCCGCTGAACAGAGGTGGGGTATGCAAGTTACCATAAAAAGGACGTGAAGACTATAGCAATTGGACACCACAACCTGTGATCTAGTTTCTAGGGCCTCCAGGCAATTTAGAAATGTAAGACTTGTGACGCTAGATTTACCTAAAAGAGGAACACTTAATATTAGTGGACGGAGTCGTGTTCCTACGTTTTATAACTGGGGCATTGAATTGTTCTGGTTTTCAGGGTCGGTATTAAACAGCTAAAAAAATAAACGAGATTCGACTTGAGCGTTATGTAAAGTGATGTTCTGGTTTTCAGGGTCGGTATTAAATAGCCAACAAAGTAAGCGAGATTCGACTTGAGTTTTATGTAAAGTAGAGTTTATATCTGAGTGATCAGAACAAACTACAAAAGAGAAAAACCCTGTCGGGGAAAATCTAAACAGGATGAACAACCTGGAAGACCTAGGTGTAGATGGTAAGACAATACAAAAATGTATCTTAAGGATAAAAGGATGGGAGGGTGTGGAGTGAATCGGTCACGACAAGTAGTGGGCTCGTGTAAACAAGGTAACAACAAACTTTTGAATTCCATAAACGCAAAACGTTTCTCTGAAGAAGCTACCTAACTGACTATTAGCTTCTCAAGAACTCTGTTCCATTAAGTTACTTAGCAATACTGATCGTCTAAAGGTGTACAAAAAATCTTTTGCAAATACAAACATATGGTGGGGGAATTTCTAAGTTCCCAAACCAAAAATACCGAATTCATGTTCTCTAATGCCGTGTAGCTCACAACTTCTTAATCTTTAATAACATTAAAAACATTTATTTATAATGTTCGTAATTTATCAGACACGCATTTGTCCTACAGAACGTCATCGGCATCCCTGACACATTTTACTGTATCGCTGTTAAATTATTTTCATCCACTTCAAAGCTCGTTGGTAACGACCATGGTCCCGTGCTCCTCCTTCATCATCACGTAATAGCCTGTTTATGTTGTACGTGAATACAATCATTCTCTATTTCGTTTTTGGACGACGTTACTATAGTTCTATTGAACTTCCGCGCGATGTATGCAGTACCGTGCCAAGAAATACCGTGGTCCCTCGCAATTTCGAAATCTGAAGCTTTCAGAACACAAATCAGTCGTGCTGCCACTAAGTTAACCGTTTCGGCACATTACAAGAGGTCTGACGTGTTAGCAGTCCAAATAAAGGAGCTGCATATTCAAACAGTTGAACCACTTCAAGCGTCTTGTAAGTTAGGTTTGCCTTGGTACTTGGTGGCCCGCCCATGGTTATGTGTACTCCCCTGAGAGTGACGAAAAGTAAACAGGCAGAAATTACAGGAAAGGCTTGTCACACAAAATGCTGTTCATGTGATATCCACATCACCGCCATAATCTTGGGATTATTATCACGTAAATATAAATATTCAAACAAGGCCATATCCAGGATTTCAATTTCAATTTCAAATGCAGACGTAGGAAGGGATGAAAGGTGATGAACTAATAAAGTTCCAGAGGCGGAGTCCTTATTGAAAAAACCACCTGTCGTTCAGCTGGTGAAAAAGTTTCACGCCCTTTACGAAACCTGATAATTCATTACTGGGTTCACAAAAGCCCCCTCCTTTCCCTTCCCACTGAGCCACAGGAATCTACTACACTTTCACTCTCTATTTCGTTACGATTCGCTGTAATAATATATTTTAATGCAGGCAAAAAATAACTCACAAAGTAAACAGAATGTTACAAACATGACACACAGCCTTCACCATATATTTGCTAGTAGAATGATCGAATCAAGAAGTATGAGATGGGCAGGGCATGTAGCTTACATGGGAAATATGAGAAACGCTAACAAACGTTTTAGTGAAAACCCTGAACGGAAGAGGCCACTCGGATAAAATAGGCGCATATGGGAGGATACTTTTTAAACGGTTCTTAAGGAAACATACGGGATAACGCGGGTTCTTGTGAACACGAAAATAAACCTTAGGTTTCCTTAAATCGTGGATTTTTTGACTAGCAGAGTGACTATCAGCTTCAAGAATAGCTGTGTTCCATGAACTTAGCTCGATGAATATGGCACACAGAGCTTTGTTTCGATAACTTACAAATAACTGCTTCACTTCCGAATGGATCTAATCTTCACACAGAAGTACCTGCCTCCCAACATATCAACATACGAACCACAAGTTTCAAAATATACAAGTCTCATACGGCGAGGAATTAAGTGGCAACGTTTCAACCAGACGCGGATATACGAGTCAGTTCCAAGTTTTATGTGAGGTTCAGAGCCAAGAAGCTGCGGACAAGCCCACCAGAACAAAATGGCTATACTTGGTTGTATGGATTCAACTACGTACCTCACTGTGACCTTAGTAGTCACTTACCTCAGCCTACACGCAACTCGGCTGTGCGTCTTCTATTGAATGCCACCTTATTTCAGGCACTTCGACATTTCTTTCATTCCCAACATCTTAACGCCGTCAGAAACACATGGTCGCTGCATAATAAAATACGTCCTTTACTCTATGTATGGTACAGACTCGGTAGAAAGTCCACAGAACATACGTTTATTTCTTACTGTATTCAACTATGCTTTCTGAACACGATAAATTATGTCACAGAGACGTATGGGAGGATGATTACAAGAGATGAATTTGGAAGGATTCAGAAGGAAGTGGTAGTGAGCAGTGCTAAGATAATATCCCACCATTTTCCTAAGCCTATTTTCCAAGGAGTTACTTATAGCACAACAAGCATAGATTTAATATGAGTGCGTCTTATTACTTTCAGGTCATTATCCCAAAATTCTCAAGAACTCCACGCCTTTCCGGTCGCCTGTTCTTTGTTTCACAAAACAGTCACAGAAATAATTTACAGAATCTGTGTTACTGGAATCAAGGGTCACGCTACGACTTTCGAGTCGTATAATCACTGTTCGCTGCAACACTTGACTACGAACAGGAAAAATCACTTACACGCCCCACCCACAATGTCACCATCATAAAGATCGCTGTCTATTGAACTGGGTTAAAAATTCATGACATCGCGACCAAAACCCCATTAACATCTGATGCTTAGGAATCAAGACTTCTTAAGCACAAACAAAGACGAAAGCAGACAAATATAAAAGGTTCATCATTCTTGTACGTTATTGCTTTCAAAATTTTCTTTTCTATTCCCTGTGTGTGTCTGTGGACAGTATTCAGCAAGTTTTGGGAGTTCGTTCAGTTCCCGTCTTCAGACGACTGGATGGTCATCATGGAGACAGATTTGTAATTAATTCTGTAAAGATTAGTGAAGACTGATAAGATCGCATCTGGGAATGTCAGAATATTGAGGCTCCGCTACGCTTGCGATAACGTAGAGTAAAAAAAAATTAAGAGTTAGTGGTCAGCACAGTAGTTTAAGTACGATAAACAAACGCCCCGAATTATATCCCGTCTCCAATAGCCTTAAAATAAAGATACAGAACAAAGTACGAATTTCCTGATGATAAGAGCAGAGCCATCATCCCAACAAGGCATTTATATTAAATATTCCACAGACAAAGCTCAATGTCAAAAATAAGTTAGAACGCTGGCCTTGTAATCCTGGGGTCTCGGGTTCGATTCCAGGCGGTGCCCGAATTTATAACTTGTGTTGGGCAAGGCCGTGGTCTAGGCAACACGGAGTTTTCCTCCGGGGGATTCCCCGGTTTCTCCGTGGCATCCCAACAATTACTCCATTCACACACAGAAGAAGGCAATGGCAAACCACTTCTGGATCATCTGCCAAGAACGTATATGAACAGGTCCCAGTCCGAGAAAAGGATGGAAGGATCCTGTTCATATGGACCTGTCGTCAGACAGAACACTAAATAAATAAAATATTGTCCGAAATATTTATAGTATCATAGAGAAAGGTTAGTTCTCTCATCAGCCCTGTGCGAAAAGACGGAAGATGCCAGAATACAATAAGCCTATTCAGCTAAGCTCTAGTTGGATATCTAATTTAGAATGTAAGAAACGTTTGAATTATTACGAATGCAATATCGTTTTAATCTATTCGACGCCAAATAAACTCTGAAAGAACACAGCGTCGTTAAACGTACAAACCGACCAACTTATAGTGAAAAAAAGCAGTTTTGCTGCAAAAGCCCACAGACAAGTAGGATGAGATTTAATAGCTGATCACTCCCATCGGAGTCCGTCACAAGAACTCTCGCTGATAGAGGGTATCTGCAGATAACGTATCTGTCACATAAATGCAGTGAAACGAGCTGTCAAAACTGACAATTCAGCCGTATTTGTTTTCGTGCTCAGCCAGAGCAATAGCATTACGTAGTTCTTACGATTTACTTACAGAATTTTTAAACTGTACCTATGATAAGTGTTGTTAGTAAACCTGCGATCGGGTAAGACAGTGTCTCTATAAACTGGGCCGCTAACGGGCCCTTGTAAGAGGTGTCAGTGCTACCTCATATTAAGACGCGTAAACTACAACTACAAAAATGTTAGATCTCCCTGTTGCGTCCGTGGACCTTCCACGTATCTCCTCCCTTTTAGATTTATAGGTCTATTCATAAACTGAGTTCCGGGAAATTTCCACTGATGGAATCGCACTGTCTTATCTGACATTCTCTTATTCTTGTATTAATCCAACAACCAAATCCGGGCCCTGCAAACAACGGGGTAGCCATGCAGACATTACCGTCACGAAACTCATCTGTGCTGCTTCTGTTTCAGTTTGTTTGCCATCTCGTCTAAATCCAGCATTGTGACCCACATAACAGAGTCGGTGTTGCTAGAACTTTACGTAATTTAAACATCCACGCCTCCCAAAGCAACATCTTTCTTGTTGTTCCACATATATCTCAGAGCTGTAACAGTTGGAACGTTTTGTGTATAGGTTTGGCATCCCTGACCTTCTGTCTTGTGAGTATCTCCCATGGGTGAAAGGTTAAATCTTCATTTCTAACAGCGAAGAATAATGTATGACTCTTACACCAGAATTAGTTCAATAAAGGCCTTGAACACTGTGTGTTTCAGAACAAACCAGTGCTCTGCGTCAGTGTCTCTTAAAACAGAGAAGTGTTCCCCACTATTCGGGTATATAGAGGCCAGTTAACTGCATTTGTGGAGCTTAAAGAATCAGATAACGCCAAGTTACTTGCAATCTCTTTTAAACGTGGCATGGTCTGTTTCTGGATGAGTTATAAGCCTACAACCAAACCAATTCAGGAAGAAGAAACATACATAATTCTTGGCTCCAAACGGATACTACATGTTCTACTTAAGTCAACCTTCTCGGTGCGATAACGTTCGTTATGTGTCATACGCAAATTCATTTACTGACGGTTTGGTATACTTCTAAGGAACATGCGAGACGCATTGTACTACGGATACAGAACATTTCTATGAAACTGTTCTTTCTGCTTATCAACGGCATTCGAAGAAAGAAAGTGTAATAAAATTCTGAAGTAGACCACAGAAGGGGAAGGAAATAGAGGTTTGAGTTCGAAATTCCAACCTAACCGGAAGTTATGTGTCCTCGTGTATTCATACGCAATGCTACTGTGCTTTGAACACTGACTGCTCCATATAGTACGTGTGTCAGGCACTACGAGCCCCCATCAACGGCGTAGTGCACCATTGGGTTTCCAAGGGAATCAGCACACACAGTGAAATTCAAATACTTCATCCATTAACCTGCTTCTTCGATTTCCTTCAGTTCCTTCACTCCGTATTTATTTATCTATTTCCTTCTCAATGTCTCGTTTATTTCTTCCTTTTTATTTTCATTTTCTGTTGAATCTATGATTAACTTAGCGTCCTTGGGAAAGTGTTCGATGCTGCCCACACAGACTTTCGTGTGTTTTCTGGAATGTTGCGCCTTGTAGGTTGCCCTGAGCAACATCCCACAAGTAAGCAACCTCCATAAGTGCTGCCGTGAGAACCTGAAATTTTACATTCTTGTAGACTGTTTGCTTCTTATGATTTGTGCCTTGAGGGTTTGTAATTTTTTCACTATCTGAGCTTCTCACGACCAGTACAGGGTGGAGGTAAGAATCCACATTTGAAATGGAAGCACCAATTGGAAGGGACAATAATATATGCTGAAGGTGATGGCTGGTAGGGGCTATCAACAGATCAACACGGACTCCTGACCAAGACGACGGTCATGTGCGCGTCACACAAAAACTCACATCCCTGTCGTGGTGATACAATCCAAGCATTCGTATGAAACTACTGAGGAAAACCATGAAAATCCCAGTCAGTACAGCTGATGGTCACTTAACTGTTTCACCGCTAAACCAACCCTGCGCCGAACATGACGGAAAACTAGTGAACACTCCTGCTTCGTACTCAGTAGGCGCGGGATTCGAATCCTCACAAGGAAGTCGAATATTCTGAGAAGGGTTTCTCGTGTTTTCAGTGAAACACCATAAGATAAGTCACGACCACTTCATTTCAATAAAAATCACAACTATATTTATGACCTCAAAAGTTGAACGAGAGTTTTTAAATGACCAAATATGTTACGTCAAGATTGTGAATGTGTCGCATCACGACAAGTTGCTGAACGTTGCAGGTTCTTCCAAAGTAATTCTGTCTAGGTCGGGGAGTCTGAAATATTGTTCCGCTACCTTCTGCAACGTGGTATTATATTTGCCTCAGCATTTAAGCCGAGAAAGAAAGCCAAGTAGACAAAAGTAACTTTTCAGAGTGAGCGCTGTGTATAGTAGGAATTCCAAAGGTTGTGTAAATACACACAGCCCTGAAGATCTCAAAGCTTCAGATACTGAGAAAGAAAACGGATGTTCCGGACGATTCTCTACGGAAGAACTGGTTCCCTCCCCACCCATATATATTTCGTTTGTTATTTTCGGCCTACGGGTAAACTATAAAACTGCCCATGTTCCTGAGCAACAGACGAGTGGGGGTAAAGCTC
>NW_019059787.1:244033-300300 GCF_000696155.1 Zootermopsis nevadensis | reverse complement strand
GAGGCTCAGTATTTGCCCAGCACAATAGCAGAGTGCGTAGTAAAAGAGCAGCGGACAACCCACAATCGGAACCAACAAACAAGCGAGACACGACGGGGCAGAACAAAACGAGGCGCGAGAGTTGTCGGTCCCGTTATGACCCTATCGCTCGCGGCGACACAACTAGTCATTAAAACATTCGATTTCAAGCCTGGTTCACAACGTGCGTTGAACTGACGACATCATTCGACTGATTGGCGTATTCTTCTGAGAAGCGCAATTATACTTCGCAAAACGGACGGAATATTTGGGCCTGAGGGACAGTTAGAGGAAGATGGAGACAACCGCACAATGAGGAGCTTCGTGACGTAATTTGTTCTGTTCACAAAATATTACTGTAAATATCACAATGCATGGGGAAAATTTAGAAATGCCTACGAAATTTTATTCTGAAAATTTCAAGGGAAGACCGCGCCGTAGACGGAGGGATAATATTAAAATGAAAGTAGAAGGAATTTGTGACCAGCTGATCTTGTCAAAAACGACTTTGTTACACGGAGTTAGTTAGTAGAAATATCTGGTTCGAACCTCTGCTGGGTTACCGGTGATCCTAACTCTGGTTCGTCGCGGTTTCAAGAACAAAGGAGTAGCGCCTTTAAAATCCTTAACCATTCATAACTTTTCAACAATGTTCAGCACTAAATAACATCTGCATCTGAATCAATCAATCAATCAAACTCTGCCAGCCCGCTCAGTAACACCGCATTCTGTAATGCTTTCTTTCTTCTTTCTTAATTTCCTTAATTTTTTCAATTTTTTTTTAAATTTTTTACCTTTCTTCGATTCTACCATTCATCTTTTGTTTCCTACTCCACTCCACCACGCTATTTCTTCTCCATTTCATATTCGCTGCTTCCTTCTCTCTTCCCTTCATTTTAACGGGGAGCATGTGTTTGGAAAGCTTATCACAAGAACACATGCTCCGCGGATAACAGAACCATCCAGTGCCAGAGGTCGTTAAACCAAAGGACTGTAACGGTCCCAGGACTGGTCCTCATATTGAATTGCCATGGTCTCTGCCTTACACGAGTTTCGTTTCTTTCTTCGTTAATCACACACAACAGAACTTCGTCTTTGAAATTCCGACTGAGGTAAAGAAATTTAATTAAAGGTCAACTTTTGAGGTCAGCCTGTTTCATGTGTATATGAGTGTCGGGGGGCGGGGATTGTATGAATGCAATAAATATTAACATGGACATGACATTTATTGCTATAAAGAAGATTTTATTTCAGAATGAGCCGACAGTCGCGAACTGGGATTTGTATTTTTTGTGGTACTTACCGGTAGGATGAACCTACACATTTCTTGGTAAGACGCACACAATACATTAAATATCCGTTACCGAAAGTGGGAGACCAACGGAAGATTAATTAAGGACAAAGCTCCTATGAAAAACGAAAACTAAAACATCATGACCCCACGACCAACCACCGACCCACCAACAAAACAAACCGTATTACTCTGCCACCTTGTATGTATTAGCAGAAACACTGAACTCCATTGATGCAAACTTCCCCAGCTGAGGGGTTTAGAGAAACCAAATGTTATGGCCACTTCTTCAACTTACGTTCACCCCGTTGCTATGGACAGGATTTAAAATAACAAGCAAAACACGCAAATGTAAATCCCATTTATCGAATGAGGACTCTACTTAACACGTAAATGCTACACGGATGAAGTCTAAAATGTTAAAACTTTATCTTCAGGGCAAATTTATCTATCCAAAGCAATACAACTTCAGTAGTTTGCTTAGTTGCTTGCTTTATCTAATGAACTTTTCTCATCTGAATTCCTTTTATAGCTGCAAATGATGAATTGGGGAGGATATGGAAGGAAGCGGTCACGGTCTATTTAAGATATTAGTGCTAACATGCGCCTAGAGTGAGAAAAATCACGAAACACTTTAAGAAAGTCAGGAGGTCATGCCTCTGGGCTGAAAGTCAAATCAGGGACATCAATAATAAGAGCCCGGAATGATAAATATTTAACTCAGAGATTAGGTAAACTCAGCTGCCTAATATTTCAATATTACAGTACGTCAATCAAATATTCTAAGACATGAGTTCCCGTTATTAATATAAATCTCACAGCTCTTGTTAATAATCCTCAACTTTGGCCCACATAACATTTATTAAACACATTGCACAATCTTTCTGTGGATTAAACCCCCTGATGAGAGTTCAGTAAATTTCTTGTCAGAGATTAGTAACTGTCAGAAGATCGAAACAAACCCGTCAATCTGTTGCGATCTCTCTTGCATCGCGTTTTGTCGTATCACAGCATGGGATTGATCAGCAACGTGTGCCATCAATACGCCAACAGCGAGTAAGTATTCCAGGCGTTCTTTGCACAATAAAATACACGCATAATGTGTATGAGGCCTGTGCCTGGCCGTATTTTTCTCCACTCAGTAGCCACTGGAATAAATTCACCCTTACGTTCGTACAGTTTACTCAACTTTCACAAGTGACACAACAGGAAAATTTGTAGCTTATTTATCGACGCTTTTTCAGTAGCTCAGACTATATAGCGTCGTACAACAGGTAAAATGACAGTGGCACGCAAATGTCACGTCCCGGTTCCTGGTAGCAAAGACGATAGTACAAGGAAGTTGGTTTTATTACGTAGCATTCCTTGACTTGTAACAAAAGAACTCGCAGCGTTTGGCAATGAGTCATCCAGTGTATTTAAATCTATAGGTTTTTAGATAAAAGACACGAAAATGAATTAGACTACAGTGAACAGACGCCGAGTAATCCCCGATTTTAATCTTCTCTTCACTGTCTCGAAGTAGCATTTCGTACATTATTTCACCAGTCATTGAACTTTGCCACATTTTCAAACGATTTATTACCTGTCTTTACATTGTCACGTTGTCCTAAAATATGGAGACGAGACGTGAACATATGCCTCGTTTTATCTCCGTTTATATCCGAACCAGAACCAAATTCCTTGTTAATATCTAGTAGGCTAGAGGTTACACGTTTTTCTTTAGCCCTCTGACGCCCAATAAATTAATATTATCAGCACAGATCCGAAGATAATGTGTCCTTTTCAATTATTTAGGCCTACGCCCTGATTTTTCGGACCTTCCTTGCATCTGCCGCAAAGAGTTTTGTTATTCCTTCATTATCTAAACGTGATTTGTGGTGAAACGTTACCTTAAGTCCCTGTTCCAGCAGCACATCTGCAGTTGTCGGTGAGTTACACGGGCTGTGGGGCAGCCCAAGGTCCTCGTCATCCTCACTCGTGCAGTCTCCTCGACCCCTTCGACGTCTTAACGCGTCCAACAGTTCCGCCTGAAACATAGACGACCAGCACTGACTTCACACTCGGAACGTGGACCGGACGAACACTATAAATGTCATGTAATCGGGGTCGCACTATCTTCCCTCTTTTTGAATTACTGTCATCAACATTTCATTACGACGAGCTTCTTAACTTGTAAACGCCAGATATTATTACGGTGATCAGATAAAAGAGGATGAAAAACGCTGGACACGTATCTCGCATGTGAAAGATAACTAATGTTTCAAACATTTAATCAGACATCCTGAAAGAAAATTACCATTTGAAAGGCCTAGGCGCATACGGAATAATAATATTAAAATAATTAACCTTTCGGTGCAATACCAGGGCGGGGAAATTTTTTGGCTAGCTGAACGAGTCCAGAAGAACTTCGTTCCATGAAGTTACTCTTCAACATTACGAACATGACAGCAGTGTAAGTTGTAGAGTGAGAACTGTATATAACTGCATAAGGTGCAAGTAGTCTACTGTATTATTTATTATTTAGTGTTCTGTCAGACGACAGGTCCATATGAACAGGATCCTTCTATCCTTTTCTCGGACTGGGACCTGTTCATATACGTTCTTGGCAGATGATCCAGAAGTGGTTTGCCATTGCCTTCTTCTGTGTGTGAATGGAGTAATTGTTGGGATGCCCCCGGAGGAAAACTCCGTGTTGCCTAGACCACGGCCTTGCCCAACACAAGTTATAAATTCGGGCACCGCCGGGAATCGAACCCGAGACCCCAGGATTACAAGGCCAGCGTTCTAACCGCCAGACCACCGTGGCGGTATGAGTCTACTGTATACGAGCATAAAAAGTTATGTACATGTTTTTTAAACAAAAACAATTCCGTTATAAATGACGAGAGAAACGGAATCTATTACAAGCCACACAGCTATTTCTTAGGGTATGTTATGATCTGGGCTGAGTAACTGATAGTTGTCCAACGTTTCGGCAAACACTGCAGTTACCATTTTCAGAATGAATGTGTACTGTCAGCCCAAAGATTCACTACCACGTTGACATGGAGCCCGCTACTGATAGTAAATATCCAGAAACACACACATCTAGTACACATACTTGTATTACACGTCATTCAGATCCATATTAATATTATCCTACCGGCTCTGATTACGTCTAGCAAGTTATTTTGTCTACCTTATTCTTGTTAAACAATACATTCTTCCAGAAAGCCATTCACAAGTGAGGCAAAATTATTAACGCAGCTTAAACAATAGAATGACACGGTTAAAAAATTAACACGACTTATATAAGAGAATTAACGTACCCAAACAATGCTCCAGCATTTCGTGATGGCCGTCATAATACGGCGAGATTGCTGCTGCCGCCTGGTGGCAGCTACTGGAGTTCTCATCCCCAAGTAATCACCGATATCTTCATGAGCATTACACACCGCAGATTTTCGCTGTATACTTTACCAGGATTTTATGGCATACTTTGAATTCATGCAGACTGCAATTATAACCCTGGCATTATCGAGGACATGCCTAATTGGACATAAACATTTTATAACACTGAATTTAAATCCAGTTATTGCAGAAGTGGCAATGTTTCAGAAATGTTTCGTCTATTTCATAAACCGATACTTGCATTCAGCAGATCCTGAAATGCATGTTATACATTTAAACACATTCTCTTTTACACTCGGTCACTTGGAGTCGGAAAAATCTTCTTAGGCTGTATTTATTGGACCATTTCTCACTTCCAATCACATATTCCTTCCAAGGCACTACATACAACACGTTGTAAAAATGTATTCTGAAGATAAGAAGCTTTCCGAAGCCGAGGCAGCTTTACACGCCTAACTGCTTTATGCGGTAAAACTGATATCCCAATGAGTCATATTTTCTCGAACATAACCCAGCAGGCTAGCTTAGAGGTAATGCTCCACACTATTATTCCTAAAATATCCAGTCAGGTAAATGTGATTTTCACCATTCTCTCAAGGGGAACGCTGGGATAGTAGGCCTATATATCGAAACATGCATCAACCTCCGACATCCGAATTCCTATGCACTAGTCATTCATTATCACCTTCCGTCCCATTCGGTGTTTTGTAAACTTTGTATCTGAAACAGTGTCACTAAATATCCTATAAAATAATGAATCAGTCAATCAATCAATCCTAAAATGAATTCATAAAACAACCATTTAACCACCTTGACAGCTTTCAGACCAATGTAGAAAATACGTTCCTTCGTTTGCTTGTTTAACGGCGGTTTTGAACTGATTAGGTTATAGACCTGTAACGTTGAAGGACAGACGCTTATGAGTTAAACTTATGCATTTAAACTGACGTGTAAAGATGGTGGTTTATTCAAAAGTAAATAAACTGGATAAAAACCTTGTAAGAATTAAAAATTCAGCGTTGTTAATTGACTTTCATGATAGAAACACGTTAAAATAGTAAATTTCGACATCCTTCACGCCTAACAAAAAGAATAGAATAATGTGGTGGCGGTTTCACCACATTTGGAAGTTTCGCTCGAGCCCCACTCACATACAAAAATGAGCAGACTGACAGAATGCACCGTAATAAGTCGCGTCATAATATTGGCCTACAAACACTTGTTATAAATTCGACGCGCCGAATGCTTGCTTAATAGTCTGTGATGAAACTCGACTCGTTCAGATTACATCTTCAGAAGTTACATCGTTACCTAATTAAGTAATCGCATTACAACTTTCTACCCATCCCGCGACAGCACGTCACAGCCATTACAGGGTCTTCACACGCGTCACACAATCTGCCTAACTTCACTCGCCTTCTTAAAGACATCGGCTTTCTAACGGCTACCACAAAGACCAGAATGGTTCGCCTTTACGTCTTCAGTCCGAAAACGTTAAGATAAAAACACAGAGCCCACAACGCTAAAGGCAGGTTTGTCTTACACATTACGGAAAGCACGTAACTGGGAAATTTAAGAACAGGATGCTGAAAACAGAGAAGAAGTGAACGGAAGTCAGAGAAACTGCAGGGTTTCATCGCTTGTATTATTAGGATTATCTAACCAAGGATAATGAGATGGGTGGGGAATGTAGCATGCATGTATAGATAATAGTCTGAAAATCTGAGGGGAAGAGACCACTTGGGAGAAATGCGCGTAAGGTAGAGAACAGGCTAATGGCATTATAAAAGAGTGTGTGAGATTGTGGATTGGCATCACCAAGTTCAGACAAGGTTAGCGGTAGGCTCTTGTGAATAAGGTACTGAACATTGGGATTACAAAAGAAAATCGGGCTGAGCGGCTAACAGCTAATCAAAAGGGGTAACTTCGAAATATTTCTGGAAAACGATTCACCTAATTTTATGGTACAGTCTTCTTCTACGGAACTCAAAAAGTGAGTTGCCGTGTTCACAACTTCCAGCCACTGGGCCCTATGCTGAACCAGACAAATCCATTCCACGCCCTTATTTCGCCTAGTCATTGAATATGTGCGCTGCTGGTAATTCATATAACTTGTCCCTGTCAACAGCGCATTAGTCGCGTTTACCTCTAACCAGACAACCGAAGGTCCAGCCTTCACAGAAGCCCGTCACTAGACCCCATCCAAAGTCCCTAAACTAAATCTTCTTCACACCCTATTTCTGTAATTTGAATTTTAAGGTCACGCAAAAATATCCAAGTCTTAAGTCTTTGTACAAATTCGTAACAGAATATTTTAGACCTCTTACGATGAGTGATTCTTAGCCCCACGCCCAACCTCCAAATTGACCATGCCTCGAATAGTTATTCAACCTAACTAATCGCACATACTCTCAACTTCAAAAGTGAAAGAATGGTGAAAGACGTCTCGTATTACAGCAATGCAACAACGACCGAAGTGATGTAGCTTAATCAACACCTTTGGAGTGCCAATGTTCTCCAGAGTTCACCTTTCCAGTCGTGTTTTAATGAACGTAATCTTTGCTGTCACACGACGTAGATAGACAATTTCCTATAATACCACACCTCGCCCACAGATAGCCTAATTTAAAAATACATTGTATTTACTAAGTTTATCGCTTCACAAACACTAGAACAGATCCCCCAACTTGCACTGCGCATTCTTTCACACAGCTTTATGCACTAACCATTCATTTATTTCAAATCAACACTTCATCGCATAAGTTTAAACATAGGCGTATATGGGATTACACAATTCACATACACTGTTATCGGCGGTACGACATTTTCACACATGACAAACCCTTCGTAACTTGCATCAGGGTCAAACTGTACGATTACAAGACGCCAGCCGCTGTAACGAAATTCCGTGCTCCTTCGATCAGACCCTCACACACAGAACTGGAAGCAGCAGGCCATGGTATCTTGTAACAATTGTACACATGTTACCATCGCCTGGTGGCCAACCACATCGACGGAAACTGCAGTCGTAGCACTCCGGAAACATGGGGGTCACCTAGCCGCAGATATGCAGGACGTAAACGGAGCAAAACGGGAGGCCTACAGGATTGAAATTCTACATTGAATTTGATAATACAGAATCTACTATAAAAATTTGTGATTAGTCGTTGTCTTCAAAAAATGACGTCATCAACAATGTCAACATATATTTGTTTACTCAGCATTGTTGTGAAACAACGATGCCGTGTACATCACAACAATGCCGAGTAAACAAATAACGCTTAGTACCAAGCCAGTCGCATTATCACTGCTCCAGAAGCAGCACATCGTCTCCGAACAGCGACGTAAAGAACTAAAACATCAGAACTATTTAAGAAATGAAGAAAAGTGAAGACGTTACCAACACCAACAAGGTAATCTGATACTGATAATAATATTCATCCAAGTCAAACTGATCATTCAAGAAAACTTACACTGTTAAACGAGACCATATTAACAACACACGTAGAGAAACAGACGAAGATTTGCAAGGATGGGGTTGAAAGTAGATAGTTGACTAACCAAGAACAGTTGGCCTCTGAAAAGCGACGTAAAGAACTAAGTTGCAGACCTATTTAACAAATAAAGAAGAACGAAGGGAGACTTGCATTGATAAACGTAGAAAAACATATACAACAAGAACAGAATAGAAAAAAAAGAAAAAACAGAAGAATATTAGCAATGGTGTTGCTGAACGTAGAAAGTTGACTGATCAAGAACAGATGGCCTCTGAACAGCGACGTAAAGAACTAAAACATCAGAACTATTCAACAAAAAACAGATGAGAAAAAAAAGACTTGCAAGGGTGGGTTCGGAAGTAGATAGTTAACTAACCAAGAACAGTTAGCCTCTGAAAACCGTCGTAAAGAACTAATCCATCAGATCTATTTAACAAATAAAGAGAAACGAAGGGAGAGTTACATTGATAAACGTAGAAAAACGTATACAACAAGAACAGAAGAGAAAAAAAAGAAAAAGAAAAAACAGAAGAATATTAGCAATGGTATTGCTGGACGTAGAAAGTTGACTGATCAAGAACAGATGGCCTCTGAACAGCGACGTAAAGAACTAAAACATCAGAACTATTCAACAAAAAACAGAAGAGAAAAAAAGGAGACTTGCACGGGGGTTAGTTTAGTGTCTTACTCAAGATTTTAAAACGCAACCTAACCACTTCGGGGGGTTGGGCAAGTGTTTAAACCCCCCATTCGGGAGGGATAGTTTAGTTTCTTACTCAGGGGTTAAAACACTTGAATGAGACACTAAACTAACTCCCCTTCGTGACTAACCAAGTTTGGTTGCGTTTTACAAACTTGACCAAACCCCTTAGGAGCTCCGAAAGGAGCGCCCTGCTCTAGTATAGATAAAAATTCCTCCGTCTTTGGTGTTCTGCACTCTCCAATTTGAGAACAAGAACACCGTATGTTAATTCTTCGCCGGCTTCATGTAACGTACATCTCCCGACAATTCGAACGTCACACTATAACATATGGCAAATATTAGAATTTATAAAGCTCTTCAATGTGTTCATATATAGCTAAATGCAAAATGAAGAGTGTTTGGTGTTTGGCCTCTATTCCCGAATACGTCTACATGGCGTGGTGCTTGAATACATGTGTAACTTTTACCTTATTATGTAATTTTCCCTGTCCGCTTGTTACTTTCTCTCTCTTTTGTCCAAATACGTATTTTCCATAGCCTTCATGTCCCCTTCAAAAAATCCAAACTCTTCCTTTACTGTGACAGATGAAGTTTCACACGAACATAAAACAGAATATTGAATTACAACTTTGTGTAATTTCATCTCCGGGTTTTCGGATTTTACCTAGTGTTTAGAATGGGTCTCTCACCCTAAGGGATACAGGCGGATACAGAAAGTTTGAAAACAGGGTGCTGACGAAAATATTTTGACTTAAGAGAAAAGTTGCAGAAAGCTGGAGAAAATAGATTAACGAACTCCACAGCATGTGAAGAAAAAACCTGTCTTTGATGCTTATTACGTGCCACACCACGAAGACGTGTGGGGTAGTGGAGGTACAGCACCTCTCTTTCTTGACTTCGGCCCCATATGGAGGTGAATGGTCAGCTTCAAGCCCCGGCCGTTTTAACGCCAGGGAAAGACCCATAAAATATTATGGTGATCAAATCAAGGACGATAAGATGGCGTGGCATTGTAGGGAAGATGAGTAATACTGTACTTAAATTTTCGTCGTAAAAACTACAAGGAACAGGCAGAATAGACTACAGGGAAAGGCAACGTTTACAATCTATTTGAAAGAATGCGGGCGTGGCGATATGAAGTGGATTCGGCTTTATCAGGGTAGGGTCCAGTGATGTATTCGTAAAAACGATACCATAAAGGGTGTGGAATTCCTTAATCACCGGAGCGGCTGTTAGCTTCTACAGAAGGAATCTGCTGCATGCAGTTCGGTTTTTTACGTTACCATTATTTACATTCATATGTAAAATCTCAGATGACGGCATATGCAGTTACGGCCTGCAAAATAATGTGACTATTACAACTTTTGGGACTGTCGTTCAGCGAACGATTTTCAAGGAAGGTATCCTACAGCAAAGGATAACCTGCTGTATTTATAACTGGACTGGACTACAACTTTCCATTCGTCACTCCCGACTACATGTTAGAACCTTACTTCATTAGCTACAGACAACTGCTAGTTTAACGAAAAAAAAGTCGGTAAACCGGTAAGTACTGATTGTTCCTTCAGTAAGACGGAAACCAACATAAAAGACGAAGGGGAACGGTAATCGGCCGGGCATAAAAGGTGTCAACATTCTAAACCTGCTTAGCAGGTTTAATTCAACCTACAGAAACTGAGACGTTCCCATCTGGGCTATAACGGTGCCAAAGACTTGGACGCAGTTCGTCTTTTCAAAGGGGCAATTAACACGCGTACGAGTATGTTGCATGTCGCGTTACAGAAAGACAGACAGTCTTCGCGAAAAATCAATTGACTCGCCAAACAAAATTATGCCACAACTGAAAGTGAAGTTGGGCGGAAGTGACCCTACGTATTTGTGTGCGAATCTGCGTGTTGTCCTGTGAAGGTACAGGTCTTATAATTATCCTCGCACAATCTGAGACATGAAGCCTGCGTGCAGAGGATTTGCCTTACCACGTACTAATTATTAACATATTTACATGGTGATTTTATCCTGGATCCTGGTGATAAAACACCTAATTTCAAACCATAACTCTGTGTAATACATCGTAATCATCAACCCCGCCAGTTTTATCCTATGATTTCTTCAGGTAATTGAACCAAATGATGAAATTACTGCCACATTCGCCTTTTTTGACACTTGAGCCGTTGTTCCTTACACTTGCGCGTGAAACGAACTTGGAACTGGGAGATCGTGTTCATCTGCCGTCAATCTACCTATCCATTCGTCTGCTTACTTTATGTCCGAAAATAATTGTCCATCCCCGGCAGAAAGAAGGAAAACACACGTCACACTATATCAGGACATGGAGCATACATTTCGAAATGGTGATTACATGACGATGAGAGTATATAAACGAGGTTCTGGAATGCATTATGCAGCCCACGCATCGAACGGTAGTGTCATGTCTGCTGACATTAAACACATATCGGTCACGTTTCCCTTATTAAGACAACATATATGTGGGCAGTTTAAAATATTCTTGATGTGTACGTATAAAGACAGCTCATTTTCATCTGTGTTTAGTGGGTAGGGTTACAGTTAAGCAGCTGCGAAATCTTTGGATACAGCGACTTCCTTTTCCCCACTGTAAGCCAGTCACCTTCACATTCTGTGTAAAACCCCTCACCGTAAAAACCAAAAGTTTACAAAATATCAAACATTTTTATTACGATCAAACGATGTAACGCTTAGCGGGGAAAATAAATACGTAAAAATTTTGCTTGTAAAACACGAAGGAAACAGATCATTCGGAATACCGAAGTGCAGATGGGATGATAATATCGAAATAGGTCGAAAGCACAAAACAAGTGAACAACACGTTAGAGACCCTTATTTGTATTCCGTAGTTCAAGGCCACTTCCGGCCATTCCAAAGTAATCATAATGATCAAAATTATCAGGTAAAAAAAGCAACGGAGAAAAATTAACCCAACAAACAATACAAATATATGTTTCTCGCTATGAAGAACGCAAATCGGTAAGAATTGGGGAGGGGGGGGGGGCAATGAATTCTGTTTCTCGTGTGCTAACACAACTCCGTAATGTTCGGCACCAACTTTTCACTCCGATACTGGTTTGTCATTATCGGTTTACCTATCTCACAAGGCATAGAAGGTAGCCGTCGTAGCCTAATTTAATATGCTATTACAGTGCCTGGAAGGATGTAGAAAAAACACGAAAACCTCAATCATGATTGACAGTCTCCGGGCCGAAATATGAACCCGGAAACAAAGCACAGAGAAGTTGTGGCAGATAATGGACTGTGATCACATTACACAATAATGGAGATCCATCGGAAGACGTAACACCACGAAACTGAAAGCCTTGAACTCTACGTCTCGTAAGCACTAGCAAGCATTCGCACAAGAATTTACAGGGCTGCCACCGCCACAGAGGTTCACACACGTGCTGCCAACATCAAACGACAAATTTCATAGGCCTTTTACAATGCCTGAATTTAATCTTATGTTTTCGCATATGGGCGACAAAGGGGGTGTGCATTCTGTAAACAAACAGCAGAAAACGGCACATTTTACCACGACGAACAGCGTTGCTATACATAAATTTAATTGCAAATGAAGCGTATGTCATATAAACTTGTTCCTCTGTGCGTGTAAAGAGAAGAGACTTACAGCTGTTTCACACATCCGGGACAAACCTTCTGTAAAATGTCGAAATTAATAAACAACAGACACGCTGATCCTCTGGCCAAATGTGCACACTGTTTCAGGTTTATCTTGAACACAAACAGGCACGAGGACATAATTCACAAAGTCGAAGAAGGAAGGTAACCAATGAAGTTGTAAGAAAAATGAAAATAAATTCACGACCCTGATGGTACACAGATACTGCAACCCTCCAATGTAAATATTCCTGACAATTACACCGCGAAAACTCTTGCGTCAAACAACCCTTCCCATGAATATGAAATCCCCCCCACCCCCCAAATCACAAAAATTCACGTTTCATGTTTAAATAAATTTGAAACCTTCGCATAAATGACATCTTGATAGCTTGCAATGGTAACGACAGATCCGTAGCTTTCAACACGTATTCCTCGCACCGCTCGGATCTTCACTTCACTTCACTTCACCCACGCACGACGAACGCATCGTAACCGGTGCTACCCACAGCGCCACTGCGGTATGTGAGCTTAGTGGAAGCTGGACCCACCGTGCATGACTCACTGACGGCACCGAACCAACCAACCAACCAACCAGGAACGTGAGTCAGGATTGACCGAAGCAGTCGGCTTCTGTTTATTTTTCTCAAATGCTACATTCCAGCCTGTATCAGATCGGAAACAACGTGACACCCACCACGGTATCTAAAGCTAAGGTGAGCACACGCACTGTTTCGAAGTGAATACGGACTGCACAAGAATTTGCGTGCTTCAGGAAACCCTAAGGCTCAATTTTACCCTGCCTTCAAACGCGTCACTGGACCACAGTCAGCTAAATCCAACACACATCATCACACCCAATTTATTCAAAGTGCGTTACATTATTACATAATCAATTACGTTCGGGAAAGCGTCATTACATATAAATTAGAAAAATTCGGGCATACAGGTATACGGCATTTGAGTTATGCTCGTGTATTCGGCTCCCAAAAAAATCACTTTGCAGTTCAGAATTAGACTTCACGCAGTTTTAATTCTCACAGGCCGGCAGAATAAACTCTGCACTTTCCTGTATCGACGTCGAAGGAGATTACGCGTTTAGACGGAGAAGATTCTTTAGTACACATGCCATCCTGATTCTGTTTCGTCTCAACACGTAAGAAATTCACGCCCTGAACAACTAACTACGTACCGTAGTGGATAAACCTCCACAGCAAAAACAAAAACAACAGAATTCTACTTTTGAGGTGTTTGTCCACTTTGAAGGAAGTTTCTGACGTGCCACGTCCTAAGGTGTGTTAAGTGGCCCACACTCATCCATGCCTCATTCTGTAGAGAAACACGAGACAGTTATGCAGAACTCCCGTTTCTGGAGTCTCTACAACATTTAATTTCTTTGAAAAAATAAACCAACGAGACCTGAACTAAGAGAGGGATTTTAAGATGAATCGAAAGGAGACTTTTTAGAGGTAAGTTAGTGGGGTAATGATATGAAGGAGCTTACGATGGGAAGAACTTGCGGTCCGGGTGAGAAAACAAGAAATACACACACAATTTTGATGAGAAATCTCTTGGAAAACTGCCACTTGAACAACAGCAACGGAGAACGACGGACTTCGTTAGACGGAGCTGTCATTATGACACTTTTTAAAACTGGTGCTAAAATACAAAACATTTTACTGCAAATTCCGCATGTCGCGGAAAATCTGGCTGAGAAACTGCTCCATCCACCAAGGAAGTCACAAAACTGTTGTGGACTTTGGACTTCGGCGTCAAAGCAATGTGAAGTAGTTCGTTCTCATAGAACAATGCCATTTCACGTGACCTGAGCAGTGTCACGATTTTCAGGAATCTGAATGCAGTGGCCCCTCTATCCATGGTTTAACTTCCGTGTTAAATTTGGCCTTTCACCAAGAGGTTCCTACATCGGCTAAAATATTGTTTACTTCAAATTCGAGACCACGTGTCTTCAAAATGCATTATTCGTGGTTGTGTATACATTACTCTATAGCTGTTACTGGTAGCGGGACAATCAAGACTTAGGCCTTAGTTTTTCGTCTTAATAAAATTAAATACGTAATTTCACCGACAATCTCTGAAACAAGTTAAAGTCCTTTACTTAGAGACACGTTTATGTTACCTACTGGTTTCTATATTCTGTCCCCAGTTATTAATAACTCCATGGAACAGAGTCCTTCTTGAGAAGCTATCAGTCGCTAAGTTCGCCAAGAAATTCCCTCTCATGTTAATAAAACCGAATATTCATTACCGTGTTCAAAAGAGCCCTCAAAGTGTCAGTATCACGAATCTAATGAATTCAGTCCACAAAAGTGTTTCCCATTTCCTTAAGATTTATTTAAATCCTACCCTCACATCTATGCCTGGGTATCCCAAAAGGCATCTTCTCTACAGGGTTTCAAACTAAAAATTCGAATAACTATACAACATCGTTCGACAAAACTCGTTTCAGTTTGGTTATTTCTACTCATGACCTTAACATCTGAAAGAATTATCTGTCATAATTCCGGGAAATTTAAGTGACATCCTGCCCTTTGACCTTTCGCGCTAATGACTGTTACGAAACACTGACATTGCAATACAGACATGACAAAGTGCTCTTTCTCACCGTCCGAACAGGCAATTTTTATTTACACGTTGGTAAACCTGAAGGGAAAAGACTTGGGGAAACTTCATTTGTCCGCTGAAGGACTCTTGTAGACGCGGCAATGAACCAGTGAGGTCCTCGAAAGACAGGAAATTTCTTGCCCATCAGAGCGATTGTTACATTTTCCAAAAGGACTCCAGTTCATGTAGTTAGGTGTTCAACGACATCTACCAGAATAAGTTGAGATAATGACATTCATAATCACTGCCACAAATTAGGAGACATAACCTATTATGATTCTTAATGCAATCTGGAGATTTCATTCCACGAACACTTAAAATATTAAAAATGGCGTCTGCATCGAATCTATGGTCGCCCCAGGAATCTCTTCCCTTTTTCCTCATACTTTGCACAATAATCTTTCTTTCGTTACGAAAACTTTCCACCGTTCTTAAACGTTTCCTGCGTTACAGAAATGATAGACGAATTGCCACTCACTCGAACTCCTGGGAGCACCAGCTGTTGGATCGACAGCGAGGACGAACTCTGTGCTGTGTCCAGATCTTCTGAGCTGGAGTGTGGGGTTCGATGCTCTGCAGTAAACACGCTATCGTGGGACACGCTGAGCCCCGAGTGACACGGAAACAGGCCATTCCCACTCCTGCAAAAACAAAAGTCAGAGTCTTGACATGGCACAAGTTAGGTAAGTCTGAGGAAAAGGTAGGCCCAGTATAAAACTTCGAGATTTACAAAGGCAGGGAATTTCTTGCCTAGGTAAGTAACTTTCAACATACCAAGAGAAGCCCTGCAGTAGCTACAGAGTGGATGAACTGTGAATTAACAAACCAGATCTTACACGAAACAGGTTGTGAGGATGTGGATTGGATTTAAGTTAGGTACTTAGATAAAGTACAAGTACGACCTTATAAGAGTGGCCTATGTAAAATAGGTTCCATTCAACGTTACATACTTTTGTTCTAATAAAGCGGTTTCATAAAATAAATACGAAGTTTCTGGAGTACAGATACCTTTCACTTCAAAGTCCCACGTAATTCTGTTACAAACGATGAGAATACATTGATTCTGTAGATTTTTATGTCTAAGATGGAACTTTCTACTCTCATGCTGCCTATAAAACGGATACGAAAAGAAAGGTTTTACAAACTCTAAAAAATTCAAAACTTTCTTAACAAAAGTGAATTCCTTCCATGTACGAGTACTGAAACATTTTACTGGAAAATAAGTCTGCACACAAAACATAAATTTCGGTTTTAATAGTACAAAATAAGTTACTTGTAAAATTCGACGTTTAAAAGTAGGGCCGGCAAACACCAACTAAACTTTTACTCTAAAATACTAAACTAACCGAACTTCAGTCACACGTCGTGTGCTAGTTAAGGCACGGACGCGATACACAGGCGAGAGGATGTCCGGTGTATGTCGGCTGACCGTGACGCTTAATCAAAACATTCGCTTCGACGCTCCTCATGTACAGAGTGTTTCCTTGATCCGGAACCTGAGGGCAAGCCACAGGAACGCAGCTATGACAAGGGACCCGCTTAAAATGAAATGAAAACAACCTTAACAAGCCTCCCGACATAAATCAACTGAATTGAGAACGTTACAATGGGATCGGCACGTTGTTCCACTAACGAAACAAGAAATATCGAAAGAAATTTGGCGAGTAAATCTCTCGGAAGGCATCCTCTGAATGATCCATGCATAAATTGGATAACCCAATCAATGGCGCAGGAAATTCTTTGAAAAGTCGACTGTATACTCAGCTTGTCAAAGAATAGCCAACTTTCTTTATGGAACCCGAAAGTTCATCACCGTGTTCACAAAAACCCGACACCGGACTATATCCTGAGCTAGCTGCATCCAGTTCGCTCCATATAAACAGGATAAAATTATAATTTATGTAAAAATTACGTTTCTGGATGTGAACTGGATCCATCAGAGATGTCAAGTTCTCACGGCGGTAAAGATATCGAGAAATCTTCATACTCACCGATGTGAAAACCTCAAGTCTTACATATCGAATGTGGCCAACTTTTAAACAATGACTACACGGCGTTACAAGCCAGAAGATCGTAATAGCTTCATCTGGTTCAGGATTGGGCACAGTGACAGGCCAATGTAAACACGGTAATAAACTTTCGCGTCAAATGGAAAGTGGGACATTTTCTGACTGTTTAAGAGATTTTTGGCTTCCCAAAGGAGGACTCTTCTGCTCGAAGAAGTAGAAGTGGAATTAGAAGTAGAAGAAGAAGAAGAAGAAGAAGAAGAAGAAGTAGACGTTGTGGAGTTACGAACTACATCAGTCTGGAAGCTATCGGAATAAGACGCAACAGCTGACTTCTGTGACAACGTTCAGGAAATTATAGCCTAGCATCAGGTAAAGACGGGAGTGTTACCTTCTGCGAGGTGCTGTCTCTTCCCCTGAGAGCAGGGTGCTAGTGGACCGACTGCGATGGGCGTCCAGCGCCTGAGCAGGGGAACCGTCGCCCTCAAGCATCACGTGCTGCTGAACGCCGCTGTGGTCCTGCAGTTCGGGCCCCGGGTGCTGGTGGCGGGCCTTCTTACGGAATATCCGGCGAAGACCTCGAAACGGATGAAAACGACGTTTCTTGTTGCAGGGATCTGTTAGAAAAGACGTTAACCACATTATTCGGGTCACACAGCAACGGTGAATGGTTTGGAGAAGGGCAGCTATCAACATTATTCCACACCACCTCGGCCTTCACTGATTTACGTAACTGCAGCTATGTCACGAATCTTAATGGGTGTGATTTCAGGTTCTCAAGTGGCTACTATGAAGATGACTGTCTTGTAAATGTCGCGCTGTGTGTTCGTACTGTAGAAATTGACCGATGTCTCAGAGGTGCTTAACTCATCGCCCTGATGATGGAGGCAGAGAACATCTCTGAAACGTCAGAAAATTATTACGAGACTACCAACGCAACATCTCAGAAAACATCAGGAATGGGTGTGTCAATGTATTGAATTGCGCACCTGCTGGTGCAGGCAGCTGAAACACGTCGGAATTGATACATAATTATTCATCATTTCAAGTAATGCCTAAAGGTTCACTGACTTATGGACTACCTCGAGAAGGTCATAGTTGCTCAACTAGTCAATAAACACACCGCACTTTAAAGAACAAATGTGTTAATTCGCAGTCGGGAATTCGTAATGACAAGCTTCTAAGGGTCTAATTTAGTTTAATTTAGTTATCTTGGGTGAGGTTGGGTTAGGTCATGTGACGTAACTGACACGCATGCGCAGATCACAATGGGCAATGCGCAGTTCCTAAGGGGTACATTTGCATGGATTTGTTCATGACAGGTGGAGTTAGGTTAGGTGAAGATGGTAACGTGAATGCGCGAACGACCATCTGCGCATGCGCAGAAGACAATGCGCAATGTTGTGGTCCTCAGGGGCGGATATTGTTGGATTTCGTCAAGTTGGGTTAGGTTACGTGGCCTTAGGGATGAATACGCGCAAACGAGCTTCTGCTTAGAGGCAGTTTTAGTTGATTTTGGTCAGGTTGGGTCAGGTTATGTGAGGCTGGTGACACGTATGAGAAGGCCTATATTTCCTAATATATTACACAAAGACTTCGTAGTCCATATGATTACATGGTGAATTCGCATTTTTGTTTTGCGACTTGTGATGTAGGCCGAGTCCTACCTCGATATACAGGCAGTAACAAGAAAATAACACAAAAGGGAGAGATCCTTTAAGGTAACTGTGTACTTTACCCTGTAATGAAGGAAGAATGAGATTTTGAAAGCTCCTAAACTTGAATCTCTGTACATTTCAAAACTATCCGACTGCCCGGTGAATCGCCTTTGTACCATCCACTGGCTCACTTCACATGATCTTTCGTGAGGTTACACATGTATTCACATATCCTCGCGCACACACGTATGGATTCAGAAGGCTGCCGTTATTAATAACACATATACATGTCTACACAAATGGCTAGTTTTCAATAGGGAGTCTGCAATAGTGGCAATTTCATAAAAAAAACATACATTCATACTCGCAAAATGAGGATCATGGCCACTATGCCATGTGGGACTGCCACATTATGCACCATCACATGGCAATATTAGCAAAACAAATTTTAGTACAAATACATATGAATGAATATCAAGTTAAAAAGGCCAAAACTCCGTAAAAATAGTTGTACTTACCAACACATTAAAAAGAAACAAACAGCACAAAAACCATTTCCTCACAGTCACACACTTGTCGTATTACGTTCTAATGGACGAACATCCTATTCTACACCACTGCTTCTAATCTGCTTAGCACCAAGACTAGATAAACGATTTTATCAACACTTGTAATGTTATCTTATGGACTTTAGATACAGATTCTGTGTGCAGTTGACTTCGAAATGTAAATTGTACATCCCAATAAACACCAATGGTTATCCAGCCTCTAAGAGCAATGAAGCCTGGATAATAAAAAGAAACGTGTGGTCGCATATCAACTCATTCTGTTCAATAAGAAGTTTCGTTTGTCATCACATAAGCAGTTGCCTTGGTTGGGATATAGTAAACGAACAAATGAGCATTACAACAATACACTGCACAATTATTAATCTGCCACTGCTCGCAAATCTATTTCTTTACAGTCTCAAGAGATCACAGTTACTTAAATTTGTGTATATAAGATAAACCTGGACTATACTACGTGTCAGGTACTCCCAAAGTTAAAACAAAACCAGTTAAGGTAATAACTCTAACGAAGTGCTAACTACATATACAACAGAGCACAATATAACAAAATAAGCCCTGTGCAAATGCCTCAAGATGGAACTGTCTATGACGGAATTCTGTTACAATAAAACCGAATGTCCACGGGTGGGTAATCTGGCCCACAGAATTCAGGTGGGTAGGCTAAACACCCCGACAAGCGGCCCAAATTAAGACTGAAAATTAGAAGGGAGGACATATTCAATATGTAGAATATTTTAGAGAATGTTGATTGACTTAAAAGAGGGGATGACTGCCTTTTGTTACCCGTGCTTTGTTCATGGGCTAGGTTAGCAATGTCTTTGTTATCTCTCTGCTACCTGTCAAATCATAACGTTTGACGAGTAAAATTGTACCAGTTTATCTTAAGATGACAATCGGGTAAACATACGGATAGTTACAACTAAGATATTGCTGCCAGTTTCATCAATAAAGTTCAGAAATAATGTCCAGGGTCGTCAGAATCAGAGGAGTTAGAGGAAGAAATCGTCGAACCGTTAACTTCTGCTGACGTGTCTTGTCGCCTCACAAAAAGAACCCGAAATTACAGCAAACAGGTTGCATGGTGCTGCAATTAGGAATGAAAAGCAAGGTTATCTTATCATTTCCCACATCAATTCTCTGCCATGAAGGTCTGGTCCCACCACAGATGTTCACTCCGTTCAATTGTGAGCGAACATTGGGGCCCCACGTCACGTGACCAAGTCCAACTGTCCCTTAGCTGTGTAAAGTTTCCTTATCAGGTATTTCAAATCGACAAATTTCAAAGGATGTGGAAGGAAGCGATTGTGTTGATCATATCATATTGACGTACGCCGTTCATATCGGCTTTGCCTCGTTATTGCATTTATCGATCCAAAAACCTCGCGCAGATCTCTTCGGTTTGCACCGATCACATCGCCTTTCGATTATGAAACTCTTACTCTCACTCTTAGGAAGGAACATGCATTGCAGGTGTTTCAGGAGATAATTTGGCCTAAGACAGAAGAGGGTGGCGTATGGAGAAAACTGCATAATGACGAACTTAAAAATTTGTATTCTTCCCCTAATATTGTCAGGGTGATTAAGTCGAGAAGAATGAGATTGGCTAGGTATGTAGCGCGCATGGATGGGACAAGATGTGTGAACGAGATATTGGTTTGGAAACCTGAAGGGAAGAGACAGCTGGGGAGACCTAGACGTAGATGGGAGGATTATATCAAGCGGGAACTACGGGATATAGGAGTTGAAAGGAGATTGAATTTTGCTGGACCAGAACAGGGATTGGTAGAGGGTTTTGATTAATTCGGTGATAAACATTCGGGTTCTCTGAGCCATCTAGCTAGTTAGTAACGAACATGAAAGAATACTGTAAGGAAGCGGTCGTGGTCTAACTCAAGGCAATGTCGCGGCATTTACCTGGACAGACTAAAGAAAAATTAAAACTCAGTCAGAAAAACCGAATTCCGGATCAAGGTTTCGGAAGAACATGCTGTCTCCTTATTCGGAACAGAAATGGGCTTCAAAATGGCGGTTATTTCCACCATGACTACAAAACAAATGGAACGCCATGAAAGGTTTTTGTGCCATGAAGACCACTTTGTGTTGCTAAGGGTATTCATATCTTAAATAATCTTCGAATGGGATTCCATATCGTTTATACTTAATCCTCGTTTCTTATGTCCATGTATGGTAAAGATAGAAGACACACCGAATATACAAGAGGACAATCCGTGTCTTGTATAATGGACAGTTTCAATTTTCTTACAAATGTTGATATTTCTGACATTTTGGAGTGGTCTTACAATCTAAAATCGAAGATAATTCCGGCTATCTCCTGCAACATAATGGATTGTTATAAAGACCGTGGAAATAATTAAATCTTAAGTTGAGAAACCAACCTAAGATAACCTATAATGTTTTTGAATTAAACACATATCCTTATCACCAGTTTTATCATTTAAAATACGGGTTTATTTGCTTCAAAATATTTGACTTGTCTGATGCCCATTAACACTGTTTCCGAAGTAAAGTCACCTGAAATAAAGTGATGGGATGGCGATGATGTGCCAACATATGGTAAGCGTTGTTCTGGTTCAACATTCAATCAACACAGCCACCATTCTGATGGAAACCATTACCTCGCAAATCCAATTCAGAAGCCTTACCGCTGAGCTAATCATCCTGTTCATTTGCATTTTTTACATTCCCAGTCTAAATATTAAACCCAAACCAGAACAAAGAAATAACTGATTCGCGACATTCAGTTCTAGCCCTTCGAAATTCACTTGAACTTTCCAGATCAACAAATTCAATAAACAACATTAAAAAGCAGGAGGGACAAATCAGCGCCTTGTTTAATACCATTCTGAATTTAAGGCTCATACTGGCTTATACGATTACACAGGTGTACGACATCACGCAGCTCATGCTGTACCTACGCACACGCCATTGTGACGCATGGGGCAGGGACGTAAAATCTCGCGCGTTGTTAACCTTGACACTACAGAGGTCAATTGTCAGCTTCACGCTCCGGCCGCTTTAGTTCCGCTTCCAAGAACCCCGGTACACTGAGTGGACCACAGAAGCGGTCTGGACGAGAAAAGAAAATAGCAAAATTCCCTTTCCATGCTGAGAAAAACCACGGTCATCCAGTCGGTGTCCAGTCATTTCAATCACTGAACTGTAGAGAATATCGCACGGCCACAGTACGAAGTTAAAATTTTAAACAAGAAATTTATATTACTTTCTTTAATTATTCATAGTCACGACTTTAAAATGATATCCGATTCTTTGGAATTAATTAATTAATATAACAAACAGACTGTGATATTCCTTATGAACAAAAACATATTAATATCGAAGATCTGAGTTGATACACAGAATATTGGAACAAGTAGCCTAAAATATAGAATCTTACAAAAGTATTGGCAGTCTCTCCATTTTTATATGTAAGTGAAGAACAAAAGTGTTAATAAGATACAAGCAGCTGAAATAAGATGTATACATGGACGTAACAGATTAGATAAAATTGAAGAGTGGCACACAGATGGAATTAAACATGTGTTCAGTAAATGTAAGAATACATATAAGATTACGGAGAGAATGTTCAACTGACTTGAACAAAATTACGACGGACCTCCAAAACCTGAACTTCGTGACCAACCAAAAGGAAATACAAATTACGTAAAGATCATTCAAAAGTTGGCTATGAAATCGGAACTGACTTGAGCCTTATCCGTGGAGTACAGAAGATAGAAAGACCATATAGGGATTTAATGTTATAAAAACACTGTAACAGAAAACTGTCCTTCACCGCTTATTTGCCTCCGTAATCACGTTTATTTCCTATAATTATGGAATGACATTAATCAAACTGTTGTACACAAATAATTTGCAGTATTTGTAACTAGTAAATCAGGGTTCTCTGTAAGACTTATTTTGCAAAGTGATTAAATACGTGCGTGAAGATAGCAACATTTTCAACTCATTACTGTTCACATTATATTAAACATCATTACTATTATTTAACCTTTTATTACGACAAAGAACAATCATTTCTATTGCAAAATAAGATTCTTTGCCATTCACCAATCTCCTCTCGTACTTGGCTTTCTTCATAAGATTCTTTGCCATTCACCAATCTCTTCTGGTACTTGGCTTGCTTGGACCACGGCACATTCTCGTATTATTCCACTATTTATTGTTTGCGGACATAACATAACAACACATAAGTTTTCCCAGCCTTCTACAGAGCAGACATATTTTGCTTACCTTTCCTTCCATAGTCATTTTATTAATGTTAGACTTGTTTATAACTGAACTTCGGTTATTAGCCCCCCTGTTTTCAACAGTTTTCCCATTTTTTTGCATTCATATTCCTTCTTTCCCTCCCTGACCTCCCTTTTCCATCTTCACCCAGTGCCGGGGTGCTTATATGCAGATTCTCATTCGTTCATCCATGTCTTACATGATGCAATGCCTAAGCACTGGGTCAGCTAGATCTTCACTGTTCGTGTAGATATCTAAAACGAAGTTTATACGAAACCCATTACATGGATTAAAAATGAAATTTGCGGAACAACAAACATGGTTTCCGCAACGTGTTCTCACCCCCATACACTTTGCGCAAAGAATGCGTGGAGAACTTAAACAAGGTACATCCATCCTGTCTTTGTTCATACGATTCTACTAAGTAGGTCATCAGGTGTACTTGTTAAGTACAGTTACAGTTAAGCCGTGCAACACCTGCCGTTCTATCGTCAACTGGAGCTCTCGTGCTCGCGATGTACGATAAAGGAACCAACCAGGAAAGCGGATCTCTTCACTCATGCAGTTCGAGGTGAAGAATGAATAAATAAAAAAAAAATACGATGCATATCACGATTTGGTCCCAATGAACCAACTCCACTGTCGAGAGCTTACGAAGCTGACAGATAGCCAAAGGTTCATTACCTTGTTCACAAGACCCCGTCATCGGCCCAAATATTAAATCACAAGATGAACTGAGTCCACACCCATTTCACAAACTTCCCCAAAACCGCTGATCATAATTCCTAATGAAAATTTTGTATGCACTTCTCATCTACCCAAGCGGAATACATATCATGCCCATCTCACGCCGTTTGATTTTAACACCCTAACAATATTTGGTGAAGGGTATAATTTATGATGCTTCTCACTGATCAGTTGTATCCAGCATTCTGTCACTTCATACTTGTTAGGTTCAACTATTCACATCAGCACCGTTCTCAATACCCAGTCTGTTTTTTTGTTTTCAACAAAGCTGTCGATGTTGTCCTGCTCGGTTGTGACACCGCGTGGATAGATACTAATGTTTCGGAGAAACATACTGTCTCCATCTTCAAGGGTGTTTCAGATATGAAATTATAGCGTCAAATGACTCAGTGGCATTATCTTGAATGTAGAAAATGGGGTACGAGATATTATATTCAGAATATCGATACTCCAGTTCGAGACCAGAATTCTTAATCGGAATGCTGACACTCACAGGTGAAACATGTAAAACCTTGGCTACAACCAAAAGAATTTAAAAAATACACGATATTCTGCGTTGCATCAGGTAGTTTCATGCCACTGCAATATCAGAACGCTTATTGAGTGAAAGTCGAATGATATGCAACCAGCAGGGATACCAACCGCTTGAGTCACCAGAGCAGGAGGTTCTGTAATTCTGCCTACACCAGTGGCTCCCGTAATGCAAGCTTAAAGTCTGACTCTGCTCACTTATTCCTCTCTAGCGTTTAAATGAAACCCCTTACAAACACTACGAACACATTTACATTTTCTGTGAAGTTACTAGCCAGTGCACATAATGTTCTCATACAACAAAACATATTTGTGACAAAGAATATTCTCCACTGAACAAAATGGTCTCACCATTTCATATCTGCTAGAACTGGATCCACCGATTATGGCCGCTGACATTGTAGGGAGTGTCCAGTATGCGGACCACTCAATGAAGGAAGGAATGAAGGAGTTTTCGTCGGTCAGTACAGTCTGTGTCAGTGCAGTAGTGTAGTATCCTGGTAATTGTTGTCCTGTGACTGTGCTGCGTTAACAACATGACATCTGTTCGTTGCAATCTCCTTTCTGGTCATTGATAACGCCTCGTATCACAACACTCAGACAGACAAACCACCGACGTCATCACATCACATCACGCCTAATCACGCGTTGTGACGCTTGGTCACGCTTAGACACACTTTTCAAATATTCATCGTATTTTAACACTTATGGAGATCTCTCGTCACACCATTATAGCAGGTCAAGCCCAGTCACGCCTAGTCACGTTTTGTAAATCTTCGTCACGTTTCGACAAATTTGGTGATCTCTTGTCACGACGTGAACGCAGGTCACGCTTAGTCACGCTTAGTTACTAAGCCACGTTCTGCATGCTTACGTTATGTTATGTACTGCTCGGTTAATTCTTGGAACTTTGCAATACGTTATATAAAGTTACGACAGGTTAGGTTAGGTTAGGTTAGGTTAGGTTAGGTAAAGTTAGGTAGGGTTAGGTTGTTTGTTTAGTGGATTTTGTTAGGTTAGGTAACGTTTTGAAAACTGTTGTGACGTTTTGGGACTTATGGACACATCTCGTCTCGCCGTTACAGCACGTCACGCGTAGTCACGCTTTTAAAATCTTTGTGATTTTTTAATACTTAAGGCATGCTCTCGTGACGCTTTCAAAGGAGGTCACGCCTAGTCACGCTTTGTCACTTAATATATTAATATATATAATTGAAGATAATGGAGCGAACAGCATCAGCGGTAGTGATGAATCGAGTGATATGTCAGAAAGCGATAGTCTGTGAGGAGTGGAAGAATTGGAAGAGGACCGAAGAGTTGCGAAGAAGATAAAATTATCTAATTCTCTCTGTAGTCTTAATTTTCTAGTGATTTGTAGTTTAGTGTAGTGAAATCGACTTTCCTGTGTTATATACCGTAGTGATATTTTATTTGGAGTGTACTGTACGCGGCCTGCTGCCATCCCTTCCAGCAAACTTCTGGTAAGTGACTCGCTTCGAGGTTCCAATTCACAAAGATCAGCGGCCAAAAACGCTGGAACGCAGTATACCAAACAATGACATACGAAGCGGACACTGCCTTTGAAGCCAATGCCGATACAACACGAACTCGAGTGCTTGGTAAAAGCTGGTATCCACTGTGTATATGCACCAAGCCGTGAAGGTAAAACCCCACATTTCGGCACTCTTCACCAGCAGAATTTGTTAATTCTCGAACCATACATCGCGTCGAAATCGTTTGCATCTAGAAATGTGTATCAAGACAATGAATTTCCGAAAATGGCAACAACTTTTCGGGGAACAGGAAATGCCTGTCTGCGACCGGCATTCATCGAGCGTCGAAACACCTGAACTGTAAATGTGGCCACGCCGTTTTCAAGCAGCGCTTCAGTTGCAACAACGGGAAACAGCTGCAAAAACTCAATATTGTCGGAGGTTTCGTCATTTTTTGTTTGGGTTCATATGCAATAGGCTTGCTTTTTTAAATAGAGCATTCTGTATAACTCCGTCATTGGAGATCGCCACATAGAATCCGTCTATTCCCATGAAGGGTTCAGCTCCTCCCTTAGACCTGAACACTATACCCACTTTGCTAGTCCCTCTCAATGCCATTGTTACCAAAGGGTTGAATGCATGTCACCGTATCTTCATTCAAGACTTAAACAATGGCTGCCGAGCACTTGCACAACGGAGGGCATCAACCTCGCGCCGGGATACCAAGGGACACACTAACTCCGGGTTTTTCTAAATCAGTACACAGAATACATGATTTCATGACCAAACCAAGAAACCACACAATCAACAAACATTGAAAATGAAACTACAATAACGAAAGTACACGATATATGAGGTTTACACTGCCGAGAAGACCTAAACTATGATCTTCCGGGTTATAACACCGTTTTCTCTAATAAGTGGAAGCTGAATTACCATACACAACAGCAAATAGAAAGATAAGCCAGCAATAAAAGAAAATCAAATTAAAAACAAACAGAGAAACGGAAGCAATGGAAGACTAAGACAATCACAAGAAATTAGGTGGCTGTAATTGGAAATAGGGTTCTTCCGCTTTAAATCAGCCATTTCCACCAAAACACATGAAGATGGCTGTCTTCTGGATTGCAGCGTGGTGGGGGTCTGGTAGAAGATAGCAGATGTTTCAGAGGTACCAGCGTGGTGGGGGTCTGGTAGAAGATAACAGACGTTTCAGAGGTACTTGCTCTTATCATCATCAGGACACCCTGATGATGGCTACAACCAAGAAGACAGCAAGCCATATTCATGCCTGTTGGTGTGAGAAACTGAAATCCTACTTAAAACACAAAATATTCAAATAAGGGCACCACTAACTTACGAAGAAAGTGTTAACCGATTTTTTAAAAAGACACAAATCAGTGCAACCGGAATGAAGTCCCAGTCAACAGCTACTGTCTTATAACATTTTATGTTCTCAGGCGATGAAGGTTTCCATGGCGGTCTTCTGCGTAGTAATACCATGTTCACTTGCAGAAACCATTAAGGGTAGCTAATGTTTTCTAACATCAAAAGTCACGCCGCTGGGCTTGTCTGAACACTGTGGCAGCTACATGCGATGAACACGACTTCTTACTTACCATGTCTGACGAGGTCCGCGTCTGTGACGTCAGATACCAGGTCCTCCTGTTGCGGTGAAGATTCCCGCACACACGCCATCAGATTCAGAGAGGCGTGGTGGTGCTGGCTTCCACCAGCACTGCTGGCTGTAGCCATCTTCTGACCCCGTCACTGCTGCAACACGAAGTGCACACATCACACCACTCCTCACAACTTAAAAATGTATCCTCTCCATTCTCAAAAACTCTCAATATACGTTCTTTCTTCACGGCGACAGAGTCTTGGTTTCACACCCATACAGAGCAACAGGTAAAATGTGTCTTCCGTAGATTTTTAAATTTATGTTTTTAAAAATGATACGGGAAGACAAAATATTAAACACGAATGCAGACGAGCATTGCCCGAATTGATTCGCTCTAATTTCGTCGTAACATCGGTATAATTTTTTATTTATTATTGTCGTTCCCCAATAAATAAACTTGCTATATTGTTTAAATATGTTCTAGTTATCTTTACGTTAATAATTTATCCTTCATCATGATGACGAAACATAAACACAGAGGTAATGACCTGCATAAAATCTCCAACAAAGCCTCTGGAAAACACGAGTGCAACTGTCCATTTTGTTATAGTTCCTTCTCAATTGCTTACGAATGGTACGTCAAGCTTGGAAATCTCTCAAAACTGGTTCAGGTTGTAGCGGACTTACTGATCGTTCATTATTTAAACTATTATGTTGAGGACATGAGAAGATATATGCAAATCACACACAGCAATAAGGAGTTCACTGCTGACATTTAATAGTTGTTTGAGTTGTACCAAGAGAAACCGATCCTTACAGATGGAACGGCACTTAACCAATTTGCCCAATAATAAAAAAAGAAAAAAGTCACATTTATCCAGTCTGTAATTAAAAATCTACCCCCTGGGTATCAGGACAGGACCCTGAAATTACAATAAATTTTCATTACTTTCCGACGGTTATACGATTTCAGGTTCATAACGACGCAGTCCATTTAGCCTATGACGGATAAAGTGATACTGATCATCCTAATTATGTAGACAGAACACTCCTCTGAAACGTCCGACAATATCTACCAGACTACACCCGGCTATACCCGGAGGACAGCCATTTTCAAATCCATCGCATTGAGAACCTTTGAACTTACCATCCCTGAATAATTCGATTTTCCCCGTACTCATCTGATAATGGCCCTTCGGTATGCGACAGGCCAGACTAGCGAGCATGTTACAACAACCTCAGTTATAAACTGAGGGTTCACCTACGAATCGACACCTCATCTTCAGAGTGACGAAGATGGAGGTGACACGTTCCTCCGTAACGTAAAAACCACTTACAAGACTATACAGCGTCACAACCAAGAAGGCCACAGTCGACACTATGGCACAAGTGTGAATCGCATAAAAGCACTCGCCACATACAGGTCCGTCTGTATGGCGGCCACCAAGCAAACTATTATGCCAAATGGGTCATCTATACCTAAGGAGCACAGGCATTCTTGCAAAACTCTATCTCATTCATATACCTGACAGGAACTGGAATGCCCAACTTCGGTTTTCGGGAAAAGGCCGCGTCAAATGTTGATATATATCAAACGTTTCGGCAAGCACTGAAGTTGCTATCTTCAGGGTGAATGTGCAGAGGCTGGCGATTTTGAACCCTTATATAGGACAAGCACTGGGTGTCAAGTGGAATTTGATAATGTTTATTGGTGGAGCGAAGAGCGGGCAGCGGCCCGAGAAAAGAACAAATGAATGAGGAAAAGAAGGGACGAAGGAAGTTTAGGTAGCCATGTTAATCAAGAACGATTGCCAACGAGTATGTGAAAAGCATATGAGGTGATTCTTGACGACGAGTTTCGAAGAAGAGCTTATGGTTGAAAACTCCAGCCACAAATATTGAATGACAAGAATAAGAACTGTAATGCTGGACAAACAGAGAGGTGCAGTGGACCAATTGGCTGGCCGTGGCACGAGCTCAATAACAGTTCCAGATTTAGGATGGGAGGTTGCGCCGTGTTAAGCTGACAAAACGAAGAATGCTAAGTAAGAAAAGTCAATGACTAGTTCAGAAAGCGAAATAAACCTAGAATTACATTTTGTAGGTGAAATGCCAACTTACCATCCACCACGAGATACAATCAGAATAGTAAACACTGTCCCATCAAGTGTTAAACTCAGCATAAGACTGGAATCATTACTATGAAAACAGTAAGCAATAATTCTAGGAAGCAGAATAAACCTATTTCTGAGCGAAATGCTCAATTACCGCCAGTTACGTAAGTTTATGAATATCATCATAAAGTACACTACAGCCCAGATCGGGTCTTGGCTTCCGCAGATAGTATCCTACAAAGTGATAAAACGTGCATAAGACAGGAACATTCATTAGCTGGAGAGCTGGTAAGACTGATGTAAACAATCAAGGCTGCAATGAAAACTTCCCACTAGCAAAGCCACAGGAGCGGATGCTACATTACATGGAAGCCAGGGACCGGGGAGAATCGCGTGGGACGAAACTGCGAAGACAGAGACAGACACAGGGCGTGACGGTGGCTGTGGTCCAGAGATCGATGCGAAGCTCAGGGTCAGGGTCAAGGACAACTCTGTCCGGGGATCGATGCTCGCGTACTACATCGTCTGCTCCGTACTGACTGCAGGGTAGACTAATGTGGAATTGGGTTTCCTTGACAACGGGGGTACATGCACCACATTCCGCCGATTGAAGTCGTGGGTTCATGGGCGAAATTTGCTATCAGACATCACACGTACCTACAGAATTCTTGTATAAAGCGATTTTTTAAGAGTCGAAGGGAAAAGGCATTTCTTTCGCGATAAAGCCGTGGATCGCCTCAAACCGCGTTACTCAGCCTCCCTCGCACCGCCCCCTCAATATTTTTGTTACCGCGGATCCCCTCCCCAAAATAATCTCATACATTCTGATTGAATATAATAGAGGCTAATTAAATTATAGAGAGAATAAATAGTTTTTTCTTCCATAATAGAGGCTAATTAAATTATAGAGAATAAATAGTTTTTTCTTCGATCCCAAACATTTGATGTTTTCTCTGTGTACGTCTAGTTCATCCTCCTTCCTAATGCCGTACAGGTGTTCGTATTCAATGGTATTTATGTTTCCGCCCACTAAATTAGCGTCACCAAAGACCAGAAGCTAATGCGTCCCACTGAATTCCTGTCCCTATTTTTTGACTTTCCCTATAACGTGTTCTAAAGTAGAAACAAGTGCATTAACTATCCCCTAGTTTCCTCAACAGAAAACCCATCACACAAAATACTTGCCTACACAGATTTCACTGTACTTTTCAATTAACCCTTTAAAGCCTAATGGTCACAACGTACCATCCGTTTAACAATCAATAATTTTGTGGGTTTTTTTCCACAACGCACATGTATCGCTTTCGTACGATTCTCAGAGTAAACCGATTACTTCCGTAAACAGCATTAATCAAATGATTTTCGTAATGGCTATGGGTTGTGTTTTATTCGATAAGATAAGGAGTGAATGTTTAAATTTTATTAAGACAGGCATCGGCTTCAAACACAGGGCCTAACCGCTTTGGTGGACAGGGCTGTACAAAACTTAATGAGAATATTTTACAGCATTTGTTTCCTGAGTCACAGATTTTCTTGAAGTCTATATAAACGGATGACGCAGACGAATCCTGCCGTGATCCTTTCACTTTCTCAAGTATTCGACGAATTAAGAAGAATATCTGATCAACAGGCATCTGTTACGTTGAAATCCACACAGATAATTTCTAACGACATCGTATATGTATGGAATTAACCATGAGAGGATGATTCTTTACAACATTTTGCATGAAATCGATAACCGTGATTAACATCGACAATCAGAAACTACACCTACGTTTCTCCGCAGACACTCGAACACATGACGGTGTTTCGTGAACACGCCTCGCGCTGAAACTCGGCAAAGTTTCGAAGGGGGCCACCATGACAGTCTCTGAACGGGAGGCGAAAGGGGGGAGGTAGGTGTTGGAGGAGGACAATAGGAACAAGGCGAAAAGGACTGTACACTGGGACGTAGCAATACGTGCACCTACAAACACGTTCTTACTGGCCCGCAAAAAATGAAAAAACATCGCGGAAGAATTAAACCGAACATCGAAGGAGACAACCGACGCCGTGGTAAAGGACTAATTAAATTGGCAGCACTGCAATGTAGTAACGGTGCAGTGGCCAGTGTTCCACGTTTACGCGTATTCCGACTCCTCTAAGCTCTAATAAAAGTTTAACCAACAGACGATAACTGCCACTCCTCAGTTTCTTCTATAACGGTGTCTTAACTTGTTCCTGCCGCATTCCAGGTTCGAACTCCGACAGTTCCAATATGGCTACCAGTACCACGTAACCATCATACTAAAGCCCGTTTCACGAGTCCACACATTGTCCTAGCGGTGTCGTGCAACAGTGTGTGTCGGTTGTAACAACTTTTCGCCTCCTCGACAAATATCATGGACTTCACCGACATAACCTACGTAACCTAAGTAAATTACAAACATAGAATTTAAGAGAAAAGTGCTTTGCGGATGTGTTAAGGTTCATCAACACCGCAACTGTTGTTTTATATTGCAAAATCACATTTTAAGTCATTCTTGTATCATCAAACCCTTTATTCATAACAGGAGTGACTCATATTAAAAGAGTTTTGAAACCCCTGCTCTAGTACAGAATTTAGTTTCTCATGACAGCGAAGACTTCGATGTTGTTCTGAGCTGTAACGCCGCATAGAATTGCAACATGTACCAACGTTCCGGATGAACACGTGCTTCCGAAATGTTGTGTCCACCCACGAGTCCACTCGGCGTTATAACCCAGAAGACCAATTTCGACATCTTCACCGCCGTGAGAACCTCAAACCTCTCAAGTCTTCACAAAACGATGCACTGTGACCCTAACTGGACTCACTCACCCTCTTGTATGACCAGTCCATTCTTTGGCCTCGCCCTTTCAGCACGATTCGTTCCACCTGAAACAGAACAGTTACACTATAACAAGGAACTGGAAGTTTTAGACACACTGGAGACAGAGTGCACAGTGAACACAGAGCTGGTGGGAGGACATACACATAAATAATAAATAATTAATAATAGTATTTCGCTACCGTTACAGTAAATATCGCAGCCACGAAAGAAAGAGAGTCACTTACGTCAAGACCCTGAAGAGAAATGTTACATAAATGTATCTGTGTGGCTCGCTTCATGCCCCAGCATTGCCAGTAACCAGTGGCGGTTTGTTATTCGGTGGTCAGATAAACAATCACAACCAAAGTGGGTTATAGCTTTACTATTTTTTATTCGCACATCGAGGATCGAACCAGGGACACTTTAACTCAGATACAACCATTTCCTCTTGGAAAGTAATGTCTTGATGTGAAATACAATGATCTTCATGTTGATCTAATATCTACCAAAGAATCAGCCATGAAGCAAGTCTACTCCAGGTCGTGAGTGACCCACATTAGCAATGCTCTCGTAAAAAGTAGAAGATCTATATCGGCGCAATGCAACACTGGAATAACTGTCAGCGTGCGCAAATCTCGTTAGTTTGTTGCTGTGTGTTTGGCCACGATTTGGAAATTTGTGGGGAGTAGAAAGGGGTGGGAAATAGTTCAAATGACCAGTGAGTGAAGGAGGTGTGATTGTCATTATCACAACCCGGCACTCCTAACAGCATATCGATTTTGGATGGTACGTCAGAGGCCAACGTACTTGTCCGAAACTACTGAATATTACACAATAGACAGGTCTGTCCGATTAGGTCCAACTTCCGCGTACAAACATCAGATACTGCAGAAGTGGGAGACGCAGAATTATACGGTATTTTTTGTGCTGTCAATATTATTTATCTTTTTGTTGATTTGTGTATTTGTGGCGCTGTTAGCAGCCCAGGCTATGTATCGTCGACTGATAAGATAAATAATGAATTGATTGGAAATGATATGGAAGCGGTCTAATTTAAGGCACCATCCCGACATTTACCAGAGTATACCGGGTAAAACCACGAAAAATATCAGTCATCATAATAGCTGGTTTCCGGGTTTATATTTCAACCCGGCACGTCTAGAATAACGTACTAATATTCTGATTATGTGTCGTAAATAAGTCTTCGGTAACAGATTCAACATCGACAATACTATACACAGTCACTGAACTTCATCAAGAGCCGACACAGTTTGATTAATATCGCATCAAACTATTTCCATAACAGGCATATTGAGTGATTTCACATTTCCTCGCCAAAATGCTATACTCTTGTTGGCATGAAGTATTAGAACATGCGAGCCATGTGTGATCATCAGTCTTAACAGTAACTGATTCGTCTGGAGCAGCTTTGCTTTGTGCCTTACTAAGAATATCCAGATGCTCAAGGCAAGGCAGTACAAATTTGCTTATAACCTAACCTCAAGTTTTTGGGCTGTTTCTTTCCTTTGAGACAGGCTACACGTAATGAGCGCAATGCAACTGCATATTCCGCGCAGGTCTATTTATCACTCAAAATCCCAAGTCAAAGCAAGCTGTGCACATTTTCATCATTAAGATGGCTCTTTTCGTGGTTGAAGAACCCCGATAATGGAAGCAGTAATGACCTCTGAAACGTTGGTAAACTTCTACCAGACTACATGACGCTACAAACCAGAAGACAGAAATCTTCATACTCACTGCCGTGTGAAACTAAATCCTGTTTTCAGCATTGTTCCCTTCAGACTATCTTTTTAATGTCTTCCTCTTCTTCTCTTTTCTAGCAGCATTAACGTCATTCTGCACATATTTTGTCGACAAACGAAATTCATTTCCTACCATCTGTGACAGAAATGTATGAATATAAAATGAAATTAAAGCAGTCTATTTTCCACTAAATAAGTTCCAGGATTAAACAGTGTTTGTTTATTACACCTCCTCACTTCCATACAGAAGTCAGAGCAAGTTTGGATCTCCACTTCCCAGGTCGGTGGATTAGGCGAAGAGGTCCAATCGCTTGGCCACTTCGTTCACCGGATCTCACACCAGTAGATTTTTTCTTGTGGGGATACATTAAGGATCACGTTTACCACCCATCCTTACACAACGATCTTAGAGAATTACGGAAGAGAATTCGTTGGTTCGAACCAGAACACACGTTGTGCTCTTTCCACGCCACTATAAGTCTCAATTGTGTTTTCAACAATTCACAAGCGCTCTCAGCGGCAATGTGAAGAACTACAACAAACAAACGAAACTTGAGGTTACGCTCTACAGATATCTGCTGATATCAGCACATTTTGGCTACAGGTAACACGGTTGCAGTTATCCAAAGTTGCGCAGGTACTTTTGACTTACTCTGTGAATAGTAGACGGTCTGCCTGGCAGACAAATTAGTACTCGTGTGATTACCTTCAGTCCATCTTAGAAAGAAAAAACAAATAGAAAATAAAATGGGAAGGATATTCCGTACCGAATCTGCAGTAGTGCGATGGGGTAGGATATTGTATAACAAACATGCCCAGCAAACTAGAACAGGAAGCTGCTTCTAACGCTACACAAACTTTTAAATAGCGCCTGTTCATTCGATGTTCTCGGAAGGGATGTGTTGCATACGTATGAAGCCTTCAGCTTCCTCAAGAACATTATTTCTCTGACGATGATTAATGTAGAGTAGCGTCTCTCATCCAGGATTCCGGTAAAAAATGCTTTCAGGACTGCCGGTACCACAGCCGAGAAAAACGTGGATCAGTCTCGCTGAGCTAACGCTGTATCTACGAAACTGCAACAGAGTAACAGCGGAAAAAGAAGTTGACTTTCCAAGTAAGAGTTCTAACTTCTGAAAAATACGTTAATGAAAAATGGTGGTATAAAATGGTTGACAAAACACGTGGTTTCGAAACAAAGAACAAAGACAGAAGATAATAGACAGATAAATAAAGGAAAAGTAGAGTAAGAAAGAAAGGGAAATGTAGAAGGTATCTAAAACTGAGGATGACGAAATTCGCGGGGAAAGATCATAATTGGGAAAGCTGAGAAACTAAAAGACTGAGGATGACGAAATTCGCGGGGAAAAATCATAAATGGGAAAGCTGAGAAACTAAAATAGGATGTTGGTTGGATCACGTGAGAGGAAGAGGCCACTTGCGAAAGCGGAACTACTACGTACTTCATTTACATGTCTTGACTTCTAGTCGTAGAACATGGACGAGGAACAAACAACAAACATACCTTTTTATAAACAAATTCTTTCACTATAAAGCTGAAAGTACACAGTCGATGGAAACACAAAATTCGCTGTATCGATTACGTCATCTTAATGTGGTTTGAACGTTTACAAGATGTATCGATCGGGAGGGCGGGGGGTGCGGAGCAGAGGCCAACAATCAAGTCGTGACAGCTGCACCTGTTGCTGATACTGGACCAAACTACAGCGTCTAGCAACAATAGATACCCTCCATTCAATTCTTGAAAAATGCCACAGTTAACTGTGATCTTCGGAAGACAGGGTAAGTACGAGCACGCCCCAGGAATTACCCGAGGACTTCGTGTCAACTACATGTGATCACGTTTCATCCTTGTAAAATGATACATTCATATTAGGCATATTACAGCCCCCATGTGTCTGAGTACGCCCACACCTAATAACTCTTGAGCTGAGTGACAAATCCTCAGGGCATTTTCATTAAGGCTATGGCATTTAATGTCGCCTCACGTTCATGCCGTCTAATTTCTTCCCATAACAATGCAAACTTCACTCCATGCGACCTTCCGAGGTGGGAGCCACTAGGCCCCCGTTTCTTATCATTATAATACCTTAGAGCTGCCTAAAGTGTTACGTGCAGTTCCATGTTAAATACAGAACAACATGGCGACCACAAACTGGCAACACTACATTCTCATAGTTAACACTGTTACGATGTTTTATCCTTGACAGCATCTTCTTACTGCTTATTCTGTATGTGCTGGACACAGCTGTTATTTTTACATTTTTCAAACGTTTCTTTTTGGCTAATGAATTGCACGTCGGAGTCATTTAATTAGATTATCCTCCGTGGATTCAAATTCTTGCAAAGAATGTTATAAACAAAAACACAACCTTCACCCAAAAAAATGCGCCCAATTAAATTCAGTACCTACCTATCCTTCAAGAACGGCAAGACTGTCAACTTTCACGTCTATAATAGGAGCAATATGATCAAGAACGGCAAGACTGTCAACTTTCAGAACTCCGTAAATGATTTCAAGAAATCACGTCTATAATAGGAGCAATATGGAAGTTCTTAAACCACAGGAACACCCAAGCAAACTCCATCTGCTACAGGATAAATAAACCTCAGACACATAAAAACAGCCCTGGAAGAGTTCCTAATCCATCATGAGCCAAATACCAGTGGTAATAAAGTTGAAATGTGTAGTTGGTATTGGAATACACACACAAAGGCTACCTTTGCATTCTGCCCGCTTCAATTAAGCCTACTGCTATCGCAGTTTATTTCAGAAAGAAGTCTAATTTTTCAAACACAGAACATAACTCGACGAAAGTAACGTAGGCTCAGAACCTTTAAATCGAAGGACTAAATCGAAGGATGTCTAAATAATATTTAAGGATCCAATCCATACAGCAATCAAAACACAAATCTATTCCACTACAAAGATCAGGTGGTTAATGTCGTTTACGGAAATAATCGCTGTTTACGTTGAGAATCGTATGACACTCATAAATACAAAATAAGGAGCTACTGGTTGTCCATGCAACCACTGGGATTTATAGGATTAAAATATGAATTGGTAATGAGACCAAATTCATGTTGTCACATTTATCAAAAGCAGAAATATTAGTCATTGCTCAAAGGAGACACAGCACCAAAGGATTAGTCATTTAGTCGGCTTACTTTTCTTTCATAAGTTACATAATTTACTGGTTTGCATGTCTATTTACTAGGGGAACGACCCGTTGAGAGCAACGAGACATAAAAATGTCAATTATTGTCTCATATCAGTTATATCTAATTCAAGATAAAGTCGCGCCATGCTCTAAAGAAATGGGTGCAACAGAGAATTAACTCATACACTCCACGGGTACTTAAGCTGCAGGCCACCGACATATTTTGTACGGCCCAAATTCGACTTTGTAATAAAAATAATTTAATGGTTTCATACAATTTATGTAAATTTAACTCATGCATATTTACGCAGTAAGATCGTTTATATTCCAGAACAATAAAAACACTACCTCACAAATCAAAGAAAATTACGAACAGAGCCTAGCTGAAGTTCATTCTACATAAAATGGTAATAAAGAAATTTTATGCCAAACAGATCATCATGATGACCATATCAGTGTAGTTTTTAACAGAAAACTTACTAAATCAGTATACTGTAAACTTCACAGAACGGAAATAAAGACCACAATGAAATTTTTCCATAAAACGTACCAGTTCTGAACAAAATGTTCTACTTCCACGCCCATATAAATCAAGAGATACAATCAAATTTTTGAACACTCTGGACTGATGGAAGCAAGCATGTCGATTTTATACGATAACGAAAATATTTTAATGCAAAACTGATTTCGTATAACCGACGATCCTACGAATTTTAAAGTAGGCTACGTCTTCCTTGCAACGGCTAACAACTGCAAAGATCAATATTAGACCCCAGACGCTCTGCATTGCATGTACAAATACAATCTGTACTGCAGAAACCAGCCTGCTTACATTACGTCAGTTTTCTTCTTATGGTAACAGTGCGGCAGGACTCCATACACCCACCAATCGATCAACAGGCATAAAGCCTCATGCAAAGCTGAAGCCTGGCAATTTGCTGACTACGGCAACTTTCTCTTGCCACAACAGCACGCTGCACACAATGTGGTTCTTCTCAAAATATAGCGCACGATAGCGAACAGGAACGTCACCAACGTCTGAACCTAAAATCTCATACATGCATAAAAAATAGAATAATTATTGCACTCTAAACCACAGTGCCGCTAACGAAATGTAGGCCTGTCACTTTGATGATCAATAGCTAGCCTAGCATTTCGCCCACAACACACGCAGGCTATTAGCTTCGTTTCCCACAATACACTTACAGTAAATTTGCGATGTTTTCTTCGTCCTTTCAGGGTTTGAACTATACATCCACGATATAGGGCTTAACCTGGGCACCCGAGCTTCCGGCACTTCAATAAATTCTCTGCTGTTACGGAACTCAGAGGTACAACACGGTATTTACAAACCCCCATTCTGATCTAAACACATCCAGTAAAAGTCTTCACAGCGTATTCATCTAAAACCAACCTTCTATGAAACTCGAAGGTTCATCACCGTGTCCACCTTCAAACCCGATTTCACTAAAATAAAATTAAATATTATCCTCACATTTACGCTTAATATTTTACAGCCACTAAAATAAAATTAAATATTATCCTCCCATTTACGCTCAATATTTTACAGTTGGTGTATTCCCTCCAAGTTTTCCGATCAAACTTTGTACGCACTGTTCATCTCTTTCATGCGTGCTACACGTCCCACAGGCTATCAAATCATTACATTTATCCACATTTTATTCTCCACGATTTTGCATGTTACGGCGTCAGATGATGGCATTTCAATTTACGACGTTCATCTGTGTTACTGGCAGCAAAGAGTTACACTGCTAATGTATTAAGAATCATTCAGAGGAGCAATAATGGACACCCCTGAACGTTGGATAGTAAACAATAAAATCGTTGGCATAACTGATGACAACGATGCACAATGGCACCTGGTATCACGAGAGCACCCTTTTCGAGCACAAATTATATAAGAATGAAACCACAAACCCAGAACAAAAGAAAAAAGGAGAGTGGGACAGTAATCAAGGTCGTTCAGACTGAGATGAAGAAAGCTATGTATTCTTACTTTCCATTCGGTTGTCCCGTGCTCAGTTCAAGCTCCATTACACGTAGTTTCTCTCGACAAGACGTTTCACAGATACATCTAAGGCCCTCACGCTGCCATACAAAGAAACAAATCAGAGTACTTGATCAACAGCAACAAAACGTCTCGGTCGAGTGGTTAGGGCTCCTGCTTCTATTCGGGGGGGGGAATTAAATTATGACCCAAAAAATATATGATTTGAGGTTTTAACAGCGGATAGTCTGAAGATTTCTGTCTTCTGGGTTGTTAGGCTGTCATCAGGGTGATGAATCGTCCTGATGACGGAGGCAGTATGACCTCTGAAACGTTGGTAAACATCGACCATACTACACAACGCAACAACCCAGAAGACAGAAATCTTCAGACTCATCGCCCTGATGACGGAGGCAGTAGGACCTCTGAAACGTTGGTAAACATCGACCAGACTACACAGCGCAACAACCCAGAAGACAGAAATCTTCAGACTATCCGAAGTTTCCTTTCGCCCCGTCAACCCACGTTAAGTGCCTTCTAGGCGATTCTTAGAGCAGGTCACGATCAGTCCGTTTCACATTCTTTCCATTCACTAATTATCCTATCACTCTGTGTAATCTGTCGCAAACAGCCCTTCCATATTAATATAAAGTCTAAATTAAAATTTCCCCCTGCAGAAGCAGCAACCCGTCGTTCTTCTCACAAGACGTGTTTTTAAACACTTCCGCGTGAACCGCATTTATTTAACGATATTTACGCAAAAATATGAGCTATTAGGATAAAAGGAAGGCAAGGTAAAAGTTGTCCCCAAGCAGCGCACCATAAATTCTCAAGTGGTAGCTAATGTAAAGCATCCCTTAATACCAGCCACAGAACCAGATGGAGCCAACAGTCAGCTTCATACTACCGCATCATTAACCCAAGCCACAGATAAGTGGCTCAATGAACTCTACTGGCGGTCTGCATGCAACGGCGAAGACAAAATTCCATGCCCCTACGAGAGACTGAACGCCGGTCGTCCAACCCCTAGCCACGCTCACTGAGCTACCCTGACTTAAAACGGGATGAAATTTGTCCTCTACCACAACGTTCTTATATGACGTAAATAAACTGAGGTAACATCACTAGTGGTATTATCACAGAAACGCAACTTATGAAAATTCGGAAACCATCATAAGATGCAGCATCGATTTTCTGCCAAATAGGCCCGATTTAACAGTGTGGTCTCTATTTACACAACACTTCTCACTCCGTGCTTTCTTACGCTGCGTGTATCAGTGGCACGACTCGAATTTATTACACACGCAATTGAACTTTTACAAAGATCACACTACGTCTACCACAAGCATCTTTCCAGCATTTCGTTAAACCTACGCCATATTGAGGAGAACAGAGTCATCTCAACAAAACCATTAAATGTCAAGTCGAGTAAACATGACAGTACTGGCTAAATTTAAATATTTTTCTAATGGTAGGTTTATTACACATATACTCTGATAATTTATTTTTACGGGTATTCAGTGCCATGTAACATTAGTATTTAAATTAACTCTTGAGATAGTTAGTCAATCAGTATCGTTCATTACGAGAACGAATGAGAAGCTGTAATACGGGACTGAAGTTTCAATGGTTCTTCGTTGGGTATTAAGTCTGAAACATTTTACACAACGTATAACAAGAAAGCCAATGCGACTGATCAACATTGACAATATGAGCAGTTGCAAAACAAAACAAAATGTCAATACGCTCCTGAACGAACGTGTTTGTCACTAAACAAGACAGCAAACAGAATAAAATTATTCCAAAGCCAAACTGTGACGACAACGGTACTCCAACAAAAAAATTTCGAGTTTCTTTTTGAAGGAGCTGATCCGTTAATACTTGTTATCTGACTTGTATGATTTTAGGTTTTAACAGCGGTGAGTATGAAGATTTCTGTCTTCTGGGTTGTCATCGCCCTGATGACGGAGGCAGTATGACCTCTGAAACGTTGGTTAACATCGACCAGACTACACGGCGCATCAACCCAGAAGACAGAAATCTTGAAACAGACTTATTCTTATTCTAGTTAATGTTACTCACGTTTATTCGTATTATACACAGAACATATTTACAAGTACCACACTTCTGAGAATTATTTTTTAAATATTTCGTTTTGATGTGTACGGAGTAGACCACATTATTGACTTATCGTAATCATATAAATTAATTAATAAATTATTATTTGAATGTTCAGATCTCAGGAGCCCTTTCTCGGGGGAAAACTGCCTCACGCCTATTGAAAGTAGAAGTAGCTCTACGGAGCATAGTTACGCTATGCACTTCGCCAAAGTGCTTAATTTAGAAGGAGGAAAAGTTTAGGTTTACGTCTGTAGCTATTACTAAGCATATTAAGCAGCCTTTGAGAAAATTTCACGTCTTACAACAAAAAAAGGAAGTGAAAGGTTATTTTTAAGAACTAATGTAGTTTGAAGCTCTGTTCTATTCTTTTTGTCACTGAAGTTCGTCAGCAGAATCCCATATGGTTCATTCTCACGAACCGGCAAAACATTCCATTTGAAGACCAGAGACTGGGACCTCTACAACGCGACCACGCAGTCCTACAGCGGTCCCGAAGTCGCGGCGTGAGGGATAGGTTTGTAGGCAGCGTGTAGCTCATAGTGTGCAGTTACATTATGCACTTTTACGCTAGTTGTTAAGAGACGTCATACCATCTAGCGATCTTGCCAAATGTTTGGATGATCTGCAGACCGCGCAGGTTTGAAGTAAACTAACCAAGTACCGCGCCATAGCCCAGGCGGCTTCTTACCGCGAAGAACAGGGTTCGCGCCCAGGTCAGTCCATGTGGGATTTGTGGAGACAAAGTGGCAATGGGACAGGTGCTTTCCGCATCCATCATCAGGGTGATGATAATGGAGGCAGTATGTACATCTAAAGACTTCGGTGAACTTCTACCAGACTATTTGGCGAAACAACCCAGAAGACAGTCATCTTCAAAAATGCCTATTCATACTGAGTTTTCATAAAAATCTGTGAATTAATGTCTATAATAACAAAGTCCGCAGTGAAATCAGGGGACAGACGGACACTCATAAGGAGTTCGTCAAGTCCCAAAGAACTATTTACATGTTCCTTCAGAACACCAGAGACAACCCCAAACTAAGAGGTCTTCGTGTTCGGGGTCCGTCTTTTTAGAACGCGAGTGAAGAAACACACGTGCTTTCGTGCGTCGCTTTCAAACAAAAAGAAAGAACGAAACGAAGGAGTAGGAAACGAAGTATGGAGCCCGCCCAGACAAGAATGCGATCTCATCCCAAGAGAGTGACAAAGATAGCGCGACCGCTGCCGCCGCTGTTGGCACGCAACAGCGGCACAAGGGTACGGGGCTATCTCCGGACTGTATATAACTGAACTTGCTTATAACAGATCCCAACGAGTTGTCTATTTCGGAAGTACTTCTAGACAATGTTGAAACAGAACATAGGCGTACAAGCAGCAAAGCATTTCTTGAGACTTCAACAGTTGCGCAGTTGGTCAAGAAATTCCCAGGCTTTTATGGAAACTTAAGGTTCATTAAAGTGTTCATGAGAGCCACTGGACTACATCAGAAGTCAGATAAATCCAGTCAACACCCTCACGTCCGATTTACTTAAATCCCTTTTTACTGTTATTCTAACATCCCTATCTAGGTCTTCCAAAAGATCTCTTTCTTTCCGGTTCATATTTTTCTAACTGAAACTTTGTATGCATTTCTCATCCCTCTCATACGTGCTACGCGCCTCGCCCATACAATCCTGAATGATTTGATCTATTTATCAATATTCTGTAAAGCGTAAAAGTTACAAAACTCATCCTAATACAACCTGCTCCATCTTCTCACTACCCGGCATGAACTATTTATAGAACATTCTAGATTATGTCAAATGGCAGGTAGACTCAGTCCGTTTCTGTTCAACAGCTGCACCACAAAAGCCACTGCTGCACGAAGCAAGCTGAAATTCAAAACAGAAGAAGACGCAGGTTTTTATACTCCACTATTTGAACATCCGCGTACGGACGGGATGTTCGGTGCCACAGACTTGTCACTGTGTCGTTACTCAGCTGGGCCCTCATTTGCGCCATGTGTGTCCCACAAAAGAAATGCGCATATTTCAACAAACTGGTCCGAAGAATTTTTTCAAATCTACCCACTGAATTCATTGTGCTGTTATTGTTCTCGGAACTCAGGTATTTTAATACACGCTGCGATTTGAAAGTTATCTCTACTCTGTCTTCACGTCATTATGCAGACATCTCTTTACAATAAATATACTTTTATAACTGGCTTTCTCTCCAATTCGTGCAGAGTCTCAAAAAGAAAGAGGTTCTTTCTCAACAGCACATCGTCCAGTGGTAGGGTGATGTGAACGATGTGGAAATACACGGCAGCAGTCTACTTAAAACGCGGTCTCAGAGTTTCATGGACGAAATAGGGAAAATTACGAAACCACTGAAGCGTATCACAAAATCCGGTTATCGGACCGAGAATGTAATCCGATGCCTTCCGAAAACGAAGCATACCCAGTAATCAAAATCATCCAGACTTCATAACTGCAATTCATTAGTAAATAAATTTTCCTCAGAAATCACATACAAATTTAGGATAGTCGGTAATGTGGAAAAAAACATGCAGGCAGGCGGGCTGACGGATAGGGAGACAAATATTTCGCCAATACTTTTATTAATTGTGCAAGTAAGACAATAAATCATAAAATGTACGAAAATAGACATGACGTATATTCCTTAGCACCTAGTACAACGAAAACAGTCAGCTGTTATTTTGCTATCCAAACATCTTGACTGTTATCAGACACACGGTTTTCAATATAACAACAAATAGCTGAACATTTCTGTATGCACACTCACAACTATGCTACATTTGGTAGATGTGCGGGCCCTTTGCGTTAACATCATTGTCTACTACACGGATTAGGGCCACTGCAGCAGCCCCAAGGACATGTTCTTGGTCTACCCAAACCAAACTTCTTCCTCGTGGTCCATACTACAGAATACCTCCTGCTGTATTAGTGTCAGGCTGTTGTTAGTCACAACTTAAATGTTTCATGTTTCTTCAGAGTCAGCGTCGGCTGATTTCGCAATAATATCGCTAGCTGTTACTTTATACCGAAGAACATGACTCACAGTTGTGGCTGGCTCGTCCAGCCGTGAAACTTCTCAGTAGTATTACATTCGCTACGCTCTTGCTGTGTGAAGTGTGGGCAACCAAACAAGACTACTCTCTTCGCAGATCAGTTTTTCACCGCCGTAAACATTTCTACATAAACGCTATGGTATGAATTTAATCTGATGTAATGACAGAGCCCAAGCGGTCGACAAGAGAGCACAATACATGGAAAGAAAAAAGGAATAGCTGATTTTCTAACCACTCAAATAGCCAGAGCGCTGCGTTACTATTTACAATGACGTGTACTATTTAGATAAACGTACTCTTAGAGGATTGCCAAACACAAGTGTTGTTACAACTCCAAGGGGCACAGTCTTCTAGACAAGCTACCAAATTCTCGACTCATCAAGAAATTAACCCCAAAATTCATTACCATCTTCACAAACAACCACGATGCTTCGTATTCAGAGGCAGGCAGATCTAATCAACGCCACATCCAATTCTCTAAGGTTTATTTTAATACCGACCCCATCTATGCTTACTTCTCCCAAGTGGTCTTTCCCTTCAGGTTTTCCGACTAAAATGAACACATTTCTCATGTTCCCCCGCGTGCTACATGCCTCGCCAATTTCATCCTTAAAACATAAAATTCCTGTTTCGAAACTACAGCCAAGCAACAAACTTCCATCATCAGTAGAAAAACTACTCTGTATAAACCATATGGAACTCATGACTAACAAAATAACACTTGGATTGTACACGAATTAGATAGTGATGACGTGTACATGTTACTTTGGCTGCAGCTGCCCGACCTGAAGTTGCAGCAGTCTCGGTGACCTTGGTCGCCTGACTTCATGTTTCATTTGCGTCGACTACGGCCTTGCAACTAATCTGCTCCAGCTGTTTGACAGCTTCCGTCTCTCCCATCACTCGATCACCAATCAGTAATAGTAATACCGCCACCTCATAACATAATTATAACTTAGAGCTATATCTGATGCGTAAGTAACGCCTGCAGAATTCTGTTTAGGTTACTCCGCCGAACCATGGTGACGGAGAAGTTGCCGCAGAATCACGGCGAACTATACGCAATGATTGCACAAAACGGAACAAAACCAGAATGGATCAGTATAGAGCAATTCTTTAACACTTTACTCTGGAACTGGATGATACGGTTTAAAGATACAACAGGGGCACCTGTAACAAAGGCTTAATGCAAAACATATCAGATGTGATGTTGTGGTGGACTGAAAGCATACTTCGTATTTAAAAGCCCCGGAAGTATCTTCGACCGCATATTACCTATCGTGAGACTTAAGATGGTTATCATTATTGTATTCATGAAAATGCTTTGGTTTTTCATTCAAAACGGTGTGGCCGATGATTTCTACATAATGAAATCTTTCGTTCAAAACCATATTGAAACTTGATGCTTCATTTTCGATGCGATGCAGTGGCCGCACAGCGGCTGACGGTGGCAATTCAACACGAAGAACCCTGCCTGGGTGCGCGCACGCACGGTGAAAATAATAAATCCATTAAAATACCATACTACAGATCTACCACCTCTACAACGAAAATCGTGGAATAATTTAAGTGTTAAACATGTTTCCGGTGTTGGAAGCGTGTGAAAATGGGCTGTAGGCTGCGACATAACACCCTTCCAAAAGGTGACGGCACACAAAAGCAGGATCAACGTTAACAATTAATCACTGCGACAGCTTAAAATCAGCCTCAACTACATGAGTTTGAAACGATATCGGCTTAAAACACAAAACACTAACCTTGCGAATTATAGAATGAACTTGACACACTCTGGACAGTAGCTTAAATTGCTTTTGTAACAGTCGTTTGTAACTACCCGTTTGCCGAAGAAGAGAACTGGCCGGCGGCAGTTAACCACTCCACACCAGACAGAGTAAAACGCGTGTATAGGGGAGAATGTCCTTTGACATTTACCTGAAGCATGGGTGGGTACATATCTGCTACCGCAGCGAACAAGGACAAAAAGTACTGTGTGTACATTGCTGTAAAATTAGACATTGGTTAAAGGCGACCTTGGTGTCCTCTGTTGACAGAGTTTGATATGCTCCAACCTATACATAAGGGAAGGGGGCGATGCCTGTCGAAAGAGCTTTTAGTCCAAGTGTAAGGAATTTTAGTTCTTTGAGGTGCAACAACTTGTTACAGAAACACCCATCCCCAAACTTTAGCAAAATGTAAGACATTTAATTTAAATGTACTTCAAATCAATAATGAGCAACATTTCTTGTTTGTGCGAAGCTCAATTTAAGCAAACGTTGAAAAGGCGTAATCCAATTAAACAGGCTACACATTCTGCAAATAAGTCCCATGAAAATGTATTTTACTCAGTGAAATTCGTGGGAATTTATTGAACATACCAGTTAAATTCCCATTTTATCTGACTTCCACAGGTGGCGCAAAACTCTTGTAGCACTAATATTTCGAAACGTAGAGTAAGTGTCCACAAGTCCACCGTTGACAAAGCCGGGAACATTAGTGCATTATTCTACTTATATTCCAGCAAATATACATCACACAAAAGTTTCAAATAAACGAATTAAATTATATCTAGATTAGATTAGATTAGATTATATCTATCTTTATGGTACGTACCAATTTCTTTACCATGTGCCATCAAAAACAATGGAAAATTCGAAGACTTCAGCTGCAACATTCCACTAATACAATGAATTATCGGTCATAAACACTTCGATAATTATTATCGATACCTGATATTTATCGCTCTGTATATAATAGTCTGTATGGTCCATCTTCGGGGTTCCTTTTATACTTACTGTTAAGTCGTTACTGTGTTACACTTAGTATGTTGGTCTGCAGACTCTTGGATCAAAACATAATTATATGCCTTTAACACAGTCGTTATTTAATTAATACTGAATTGCATCAACGGTGTGAAACATAAAATTAATTTAAATAATAATTCGTACACTTTCTGTAATTTAACGAAGTCGGATTTTAGCACCGAGGTTAAGAATGCATCGAGATTTATCTCCACACCTTCACGTGACTTTACGGCGTGCGACTTACGCACAGGAACATATTTTGTGCGTGAACCGACGCCATACACTGGCATACACAACGTCACAGATTCACCTTTAGTATTCAAATCAGCCTGCAGCAAGTGACGCGGAACGACTGTCTCGCCCTCGTAATTAATGCCTGACACTTGTCAGAACAAGCAAAGCGTGAGCACCGATTCATGCCAAGGTACGACCCAACACTATACGACCAGCCAAAGATTATCACGCACGGTGAAATTAACTAACGCATTACGATAAGATCGTGCGTGTCTGGATGCTTATTGTCTGTAACTACTGTAATTGAAGCTAAGCGTGTCATTTTAAAATAAACTTTTAATTTGAAATGTATATTCCAGAAGATATTAAGTAATGTATCTTACGGATAAGGACAGTATATCTTGAAAGAGGGCGTAAAACAATAATTTCCACTGCTGAATATTAAGGATCTGCACAAATATCGTATTTTCAAACGTGAGAAAGAAGTTAAAAATTCTTATGGAGCTGGGGTCGTCCACAGCAACGGCAATAACAAACTTCATGTCTTATAAACTTACTTCGCAAACGCATATTTAAATAAATTGGCAATATAATTAAAGGTTTACTGATGCGTGAACTAAAAAGTGAAAAATAAATGAGAAACGTATGCATAATTTTATTCGAGAAACCTTAATGTAAGATACCTGAGTAGACGCGACTTGGACTCCAAAATGAATTATAAACAAAGCTGAATGTGAGGATGTGGACTGGATCATGAGGCTCAGAAAAGGGACCAATGGCAGATTATTGTGAACACGGTAATGAACCTTAATGCTCGTCAAGGAGAGGAAATTTACAAGCAACACCCGCATTGGGCGCATGACTGCCCGTTTTTCAATTGGTAGTTTTCTTACGTCCCACAAATAAACGCAGACACCCAGAGGAAATGGTATAGTTGCTCCTTCTTCCGTAACCGGCAGAGCAGCTTTCGACCTAGTAATTAACCTAAATGACATCGTGCTATCCTACACTGCAGCCCATCACTCGTGGCACAAGCTTTATTCAGGATACAGTTTGCGTGTATGAGAAATGTACTGTTAGCTATGCTTCTTACTGATGCTTACAGTGGAAACGCAATGCGTTTTCTCTAATGCAGGAAATGAAAATGAAATATTAATTAAACGTACGTCCTGCTTCTGAGAGTAATCTTTCAGATGCGTTTACAATTTCCCCCACTTATGTTACATGTGCCCGGCAAACATTTCCTTTGTCGCTACAAGAACAAATATGCTACACAAATTTTGAAGAACAGCATTTTGCAATAATTCTCACTATCTCCTGTCACTACTTCTCCCGCAGGAACAATTACAACTCAGAGCCAATATGTCAGCGGAGAAACCGAGCCTTGGTCTACCTGGTTCATTCGCCAGGGTTACTGCGTTGGTGCACCAGGTTGTTTCAATGCCTGTCAATGGCAGACCCGTAACTACCAAAGCGAAGTAAAAACTCAAGTGGTCACGATTAATAGTGCACAGTCGACTGAATTCCTCAGATGTCGCATTCTTAAGCACTGTTTCAAGCACCCAACTGCTCATCACCAAGGTAACATAACTCTGCCACTGGTCAGTATTCCAAGCCGCTTGTATGCATAAGTATTACAACCACCTCCAGTTTTCAGTAGCTTCATTTTCTTTCGTCAAAGCCGGCCTACTATTCCCTGGAGACTCAAATATTATTAACCAATGTTCTTCCTTCACGGTGAGTTACCATTAAGACCGCTATGTTTTTATATTCTCCGATAATTCAAAGCTTAAATGTCTCTCACGAATTTCTAGAATTATAAGACGCGACATTTCTGAATTTCACTTCTCAAATACTGTTAAATGATTAAGCACGGGTCACTCAGAAGATACGCCTGCTTGTGACTGAATGTAGATTATCACACAGTGAGTGGACAATTTCCTGAATTATCTTTTTTCAATCTAATTGTTTTATTAGTTTTTACTTTTTAGTTCAAGCCGAAGCGTTATAAAAACACCTGAAATCTAGATTCCATGGTAAAAGGCAGTTCGACGACCGGAGGCGGTACTGACTGGACTCTACCCTTGGCCAATTGAATCCATTCACATCTTCACGGCCTGTTTTCTAACAAAGCACGTATTTTCATTTGCTATTGTAAAACAGAGAAAACGCCAGAAAGTGAAACAAGATTTAAATTTGGAAAAGAAAAGTTGTCCTTCAATTTAGAGAGGGGAATTTTTAATAATTAACCTTCCACATACGTGCTGTACGTTCTAAACTGGTGAAGTTGGGAAAGAGACCCATACACTTATCGGAAGTGTAGGTAGAAGGAAGGGATGCTTCATTGTTCATTGCGAAAACATACGAATAATGTTTTTCGCGAACTTCTAATTCTGACTTCATCCTCATTTCACAAACACATACGCAAACGCGTCCAGTGTTACCAAAGATCTTACCGGCACTTCAGAACTGGCAAAATCACCTGCAGAATATCTTACCGGCACTTCAGAACTGGCAAATTCACCTGCAGAATTGCAGAATAAAACTATTGTAAGAAATTTTTTTCAGAATGGGACAATACCATAAATTCTTTCATAACGTTTGATTCTCGTGACTGTATTGAATCAAGTCCGACAACAACTATGGATTGGTAAGGATGTGGTAGGGAACGGAGGGGCGGCCTGCGAACCACGGCTTGTAACCACTGTATCGAACAGTCACACACTGTTGAAATAAAACAGGAACATGATTAAGTTGTAAAATCGAAATTGAAATAACACGAAGCCAAACTCCACGCGTCCCTGCATTTCTGTTGCGTACAAGTGTCCCACAAAGCTACACTCTACACGAAACCCTACTTAAAACTCGCATTCGTCTGATTCCATGAAGACACAGACTCCGTGTATCACGGCCTAAATAAGCCCTGCAATCACTCCCGCTTTCTTTACGTTCCGGTGATCAAGAGATCTGCAGAACCATGCCGTGGAACCAGAGCGCGTCCAACCCAAGAACTGACAGCCCATGTCTCAAACTTCCACAGACTCGTATAATTAACAGATCAGCTGATCCACCTTTTTCTGTCACATGCCACCCGTCCACTCTATGCCACATAAAAGGAAATCATGTGACAAAATCACGAACAGCGCAATTATTCTGCCGAATTCACTCTGTTATTTCCTCTGCATTTTGAATTCTTCATTGGGTCTACTCAACAACTTTAGTAAATGCAGTTGAGACTGTTTCTGTCCTTGAGAATGGCGCCCTGACGTCACAGTTGTCTGGGGTCAATGACCTTTGCATGTGAGGAAAAATCCGGTTGAATGATCTCGCAGAGAATATCCTACGTGGGCGTGGGGTAAGGCAGGGGATTCCCCAAGGTCACTTCGCTCAGAAAATCATGTAGGTCTTCACGTTAAGTGTACGCTATCGTTGCCCTGAAATAATTCACAAGTTTTACTAGGGCGTCACAATAACAAATTTGATATTTCAGTGGTTCTCGAGTTGCTACTTGCGACAGATGCGTACAGATGAGAGAACAGACGTGGCGGAACTAACACGCACATTTTGGCCACTTCACTGCGAACGCGCCTAAAACATAAACAACTTTAATTAATATATTATGAAACGCGAGTCACACATCAACAAATATCCTCCGTCAGGATGTCATGGCATGGTTTCATACAGCGTCTATAACAAACGGCGGTCGGGTTTCTGAAAACTTCCTGATCTCGGCTCTCCATTTCCCACTGTTTCAATTTCTAAACCACCGGAGTACTCCTGTTCTAGTTACTGTTACATCTGGACACATTCGTCTACATAATCGTAATTAGACAAAGTAACAAAATTAAATAACCACTTTTCCTCTGGTCTGTCGCACTGCTGTGTGATAACATCAAATAGTCGACTTTCTAAGGCTGGCTGTCCAGTGACCATCTGATAACGCGTTAGTGAATAGAAGTCGATATTGGTCTTCTGAATTGTTAATTGTAGGTAGGATACCAACGTTCCGGAAGAGCACATTGCCTCCATCTTCAGCGTTGAAATTGCTGTTCTGTTTCCATGGAGTTATTGGGTATACGTCCACTACTGCTAATACCTTACATCGCTAGATCGTTTGCGTTTTTGTAGTATATTACACTGATACAACCCATATCCTTGATGGCAACATTTAAAACAAAATAAAAAACATATTATTATTCAAAACAAGCACTTTCTAATTTCATCCTGAATTGCTTACGACGAAATTACTAGAGCGAAGACCATTATATGACTACAAAACATCACGTGCTAGGCCTACAAAACGTGCATTTCGTGAGATGGAAGACAGGAACATCTGACGAAGCTGTGATGAGAACGTAGATTAAGAAAAGCAGAAAAAATGCTTCATCCGTACAGGAACTTGACTAATGTGCAGAAAACCTTAGCATGAAAAACAATGCAAATTGCTGCCAAGTTCTGGCACTAACTATTATGATCTGGATATGTTTTAAGTGGTTACATACGGACTGTCCAAAAGTAACACTACAGTTTTGCTTGCACTTTCATGTTTTGTATTTTTTATATGTTTTACTGTTTCTGTGCAGCTCATATGGTACCTTCATCTTCATTACACAGAGAGTTCGTAAAATATCCAAAGATCCTATAGGCTCATATTTATAACGAAACTTTATGGTTCACCAATTAGCACACCTGCTTCATATTCGCGAGGTTCGAGTTCGACCCTCGGCCCGGACAGAAATTTTTAATGATTTTATTTCGTTCCTACAGGAAGCTCCACCAATAAAATACAAATTCCGGAGAAAGTCGTCAAACTGTAAACAATAAAATAACAATAAAGGATTGATGAACATAATAGCCAGTCTGTCTTAAACCAATGCCATCCTCGGTAAAACCAATAACTCATTCATGACGAGATGGTGTACTCAAGCATTCAATAGCAATGCATAAACAGCAAAGTAACACCGAACAACAAAAATATATCACGTATAAAATTTTTCCAGCAAGAAGAACAACTAGATACATGCATTGACTTGACAAGAATTTTCTGTGTTTAGATGTCAAGTGAACACTAATTTTCAATCTGCGTGCCGCTAGTTGCGAACACTGAAAGTGAGTGGGAGATATTAATGGACCTAGTCCCAATGCAATTTAACTGCTCATTTTAGTTGCGTAAGCAGGACATCTTTAAAAGCGCCGACTGCGTTCTGCAGAAACAGCATGTCACCCAATCTCACAACTGGAACATGCAGACAGACAGAATATCTTTGTGATTCATATACCCTTGTCAGCTCTACTGTTCATGACGTCACCCAACAGGACGAAATGGCGCAAGTACATTGGCATCCTCAGCACAGATGTGCCATAATCTTACAAAGCCAAAGATAAAGAAACTAACACAAGTAGAACCCAGAAGACGGCCATCTTAATTAAACTGACGTTTGCTCTTTTCATAGCATTGACGATATCGGTCTTCTTGGATGTAACACCGTGTGGACTTGTAGGTAGATACCGATGTTTCGGAGGAAATTACTGCTGCCACCTTCGCAGCTAAGTCTACACGGCGTTACAACCCAGAAAACCAATATCGAGATTACTTAAAATATTCTAAAATGGAGGGTATTAGTAATGTTCTTTGCACGCCATATGTTATTTCCGTTAATTGTCTGTTAAGAAGCTACCACGTCATGTGTGAATTAGGTCATGGAAAATAATAAAGTGGAGAGGCAAATGGTCTGTCAGACATCCGTCACCTGCAGATTATGGAACACATGTAGACTGTGACTTGTTCTGTCTGTCCCATAGACCGTCAATAGAAAAATATGAACATGGCCGTAAAAGACAGACTCATCAAACAACTCTCAGGGCGTCTTGGCTGCTGCCATGTAATATACAGACAGTTGCAAGTTATTTATAATACGTAACTGTAGCCTGCATTTTAAATACAGGTTCATAACGCCATCTGTTTGTACAACACTCTTCGTGTTCTAGAAATATGTAATGCTTTTTCAGGTACGGAACTTCATAAAGATAACTTGCCACTGCAGAGAGTAATCAAGAACAACTGATTTTCACACCTCTTCACTAACACGTAGCCTCCGCATTCAAACACACAACCTGCACAGGTTCTTTCATATAATTGCCACTTCAAGGACAGTGATTTTCTTGAGAAGCAGATAATCAATCATATGTCCAATAAAGTCCTCATCTTATACTAAACCCGATGATTATTCACTGTGTTCACATCGGACAGGCAATGGGCCCCACCCTTAGCCAGTTGAAACCACCCCACATCACACCCAATTTATTATATTTTCCCTTCTACTTCTGGGTTTACCAAATGATCTCTTCCCTACAAGTCTGCGGACTAAACTTTCGTGCATCTAGAATCATAAAACACATCGACGTGCCACAGACTTTCAGGCAGACTGTTCCCATAAACCACAGACAACGATCAAATACGAAGAGAGACGCGAGTTCCGAGGAAGTCCGTAGACTTCCAACATTAAACGAGGCTGTGTCCCCTGAACTGCGACGAATCCAGTTCCACTCGGTGTCTGTCGTTGAAGATTACCGCAGAGAAACCAAAAATTGACACCACAAAGAAACAAACTGACGCAATGTGGTACCAGCAACCACAACCTTTCTCCGCCTTCTCTGATATCCGCGTTGCAGAAGACACAAGACAGACGTATCCTGCGACAGATCCTTGACAAGTTTACAGAGTTGCACGCTGTTACACAGCTACTTAAATGCATGGTGACAGGCACACAAGGTGAAGTGCTCTGGAGTCCTCACAAGAACAAGAACAACAGTATTAATAAATATACAAATAAGCAGTTCCCCGCGCTAAATCACCATGCCATGAAGACATATACTGGCAACGGAGGTACTGCGTACATCGGCACTCCACGGAACCGAGCAGCAACCTCCAAGTTCGGCTGCTTTTACTAACAGTATGTACCGTTAAGGAGATTCAGCCAGTCTGAATACAGTGCCGTGGAGAAACATCACTCACAGCTACTAATTACAATACAAAAGTGATAATAAATAAATAAGTACATAACTGCAGCTCCCAACACTATGATGATGATAATAATAATAATAATAATAATAATAATACACCAGTCAGCACTTTCAGAAAGCTGATACTCACTTGAAGCTAAAAATATAAATATCTGAACAAAGCTACACAAATATTTGAAGGGTGTGTACTTATTTTGTTGGAGCGATGGGTGGGGAAAGGGGGGGGGTGACCGAGATGTCTAGTGCACGTGACTCTGACAAGCCACTGAAGCGGCCTTCTCGACGTTTCGTTAATTGACAGCTTTTGTTCCACGTAATTAACAAGAAACTAACAAGTTGGTCGTTTCGTATTATCACTTCCGTTCAGTGGCTAGACGAAGCCTACCTCAAAACATGTGAACGTACAGCCACCTACCTTATACTCGGAGTTTCGTCTCTTATGCTTATTCTTATTCGTATGTGCATCCTCCCAAACTCCTCTCCTTTCATCCCGTTTTATACGTCGGTTTACATAGAACAGTAACCTGAAAGTATGTTACTGTGCGTCAATCATTTTTCTTCTGGAATCCAAAACCCTGTCTCTATTTCCTGAATACAGAATCCATTCTGCCGTACGTGCCAATATTTCAGTCTATTTAATTTAGTGAGTTAATATGCCTGAACACCAAACAATTTAATTTCCACTGCTTGACGTTTACTAGCATTATCCACCCAATTCCACTCCCATACAAAATAGACAGTTACATCACTGACTACAATTCCACCCGTTTCCTTTCTCACTTCTTTGTGCAATGTTTTGTTCATCCCAGACATATTTCTTGATATCGGTACTGAATATTTTATTAATTATTCTCAACTCCGTCAAAGTTATCAGAAAGATCCCAACAGACTACGAAAGAATGAAGGGAGGAAATGAAACAGAAATATTTATTTCTTTATCTTTCTCGTTTCTCCTTTCTGCATTTCCCTTTCTTTATCTTCATTTCTTCCGTTTCTTTCTCTTGCTTACATACAGTGTGCGACCGACAAGGAAGTGCCTGCTTGCAGCGAACGA